>PVJS01004804.1:0-67170 GCA_004027185.1 Glis glis
AGATAACTCCCCCTGACCACAGGAAGGCCGTTATAGGCAGTTACCTCCTTACAACGGGTGCCTTCGCCTAGGATAGGTCACAGGGGGGCAGAAACTGCTTTACCTCTTGTCCCATTGGGCCCAGCTTATCTCTCTGGAATTTCTTTTATGGCCTTTACTTTAAAAGTGCACTGTCTTCCTAAATAAACGAGATCTTGCTTGACTTGTCTCCTGGCCCATGGTGCTGCTTGTTCGGGCCGTCAACACTCGCCTCCCTGCCCAGTTCGTGCCACTCTCGGGCTGGACCCCGAGAGGCATGGTGGAGGAAAGCTGCTCAACTCAAACCAGCAGGGAAGAAGAGAGAGAGAAAGAGGAAAAGGCCTGGGACAGGATATAGTCCACAATGGCATGACCTCAGGGACCCACTCCCTTAAACTATGCCCCACCACCTACAGTTCCCACACCTTCCAATCATCATTCACATTATGAATCCCTCTAAGATTACTCCACCAATGAGGTCAGAGCCCTTGTGATCCAATCGTTTTCTAAAAGCCCCCTCCCCTGAACACTGCTGAGTTGGGGACCAAGCCTTCAACACATGAGCCTTTGGGGGACACTCCAGATCCAATCCATAACAGAGTAGCACAAATTAGCTGGATGACACAACAGAAATGGAGGCCAGGAAGCTAAGATCAAGGTGTGGGCAGGGCTGGTCCCTTCTGAGGCGTGTGAAGAAAGGATCTGTTCCAGGTCTTTCCCCTTGGCTTATCGATAGGCACCTCATGCTCACATGGTGTTCTCCCTGCACATGTCTCTATCCAACTTTCCCTTTCTTATGGGACACAAGCCATATTGAATCAGGGCCCATTCCAATGACCTCATTTTTTTATCACCTCTATAAAATCCCTATCTCCAATTAAGGTCATCTTATAAGGTACTGGAGGTTAGGACTTTGACATATATTGTGGGGGACACAATTCAACTCACTGTTTCTGACAGAGAAAACATGTATCTCATTGTTTTGTTCTATTTTGTGTTTTATGAATTTTTTAATTTAAAAAAATTTCCATATCTTGCTTCAGAACTTGACAGGGCTTTAGAGTGATTATTTAAACATTACTTGAACATAGAAGGCTAAAGAGAAAGCCGATCATGTGGGCCTTGGGGCCACTCAGATACTGCTGAAAGGCAAGTTTGCTGTCCCTTGGAATAATTAAGCTCTATAGTGGTAGTGGGGGCCTTTTCATCTCTCTTGCTATACATCTCTTTAGTCCTTTATAATTAACATAAATAATGCTGTCTTCCACAATGTTCCATAGTACTCTCTAGAATTCATGGCTACTTCTGTATCCCAGTAATTTCATATTAGTTTTGTTGAGTATAATAATCTATCAAAATCTTTATAGAACCTGGGTAAATGCCCTTTCACACCACAGGGAGAAATATCAGTCATGAATTTGACTGAAAAATCTAAGAGATGGAGAAATATGTTTACATTTTTAAATGTTTTAATAAAAATAAGGCACCACAATCTAATCTTTGCATAATACCTAAACATTTCTTAAGATCAAGAAGGTGTGATAATCAAAATTTTAGACAGAAGGCCTTAAATGTCATCTTTCTTCATTTTCAGAGGTGCGAACTGAGGCCCAGAAAGATGAAGCCTCCTGGCTCCCAGCACAGTATTCTTTTAATTAGGCGTTTTAACAAACTCTTTTGATCATCAGACCCAAATATACCTGCTTGAAATACCACCTACAGGACACTAAAACAGTTCAGGTAACCCTTATCTGGAACTCTTGAGGCCAGACATGCTTCTAAATTGAAAAGGCCTTTGGGTTTTAGAAAGACAACTTGGCCTACATGTCACACACATACCCTGTCACATCCCCAGGAGGGTCAGGGGCAGCATATTTTTTTTTTTTTTTTGGCAGTACCGGGGATTGAACCCAGGGGCATTCTACCTCTGGGATATAACCCCAGCCCTATTTTTTTTTTATTCTTTATTTTGAAACAGGGTCTCACTAAGTTCTCGAGGGCCTCACTAAGTAGCTGAGGCTGGCAGCAAACCTGTGATCCTCCTATCTCAGCCTTTCAAGTACTGGGATTACAAGCGTGCACCACCACGCCCAGCTAGGGGCAGCATTTCCTAATCAAACACACAATATTTCTGAAGCAAAGTGCACCAAATTTTCACATTAAAGGCAATAAATAAGAATCATATATAGTTTCATGTTACTACATGGGTCAGATTTGGCTTCCAAAATGTGGTATGAAAACCTTCTGCTTATCAGAGTCTTCAGCTTTAGATTTTAGGGTTGTGGATAAGAGACTGCTGGCTCTCCTTCCTCTACAAGTGAGATTTTCAATCTTGGTTTTGTAGAAGGGCACCTTGGGTGCCGAGCTGAGAAGTACTGAATCAGATTCTTTGGATTCAGGTTGGAAATATAGGTTGGAAATCAAACTTTTTAACGAATAGTCCACATGATTGTGATGAAGACAGCTGGGGAAACACTTCAAGAAACACTGCCAAGAGCTGGCGTCAGGGCCTGGGAAACAGGTGGGAACCTCCAATGGGATATTTTTATCACATGCCTCTCCCAACGTCTCCCTTTGACATCAGTTTGACCCTGCAGGCAAGTTTCACAGAATTTTTCCATGACATTTAATGAGAGGTGGGTGTCCAAAGGGCATGGATATGCAAATAATCAAAAGTGACAGGAGAGGAACATAAAGCAGAATAAAGAGAGAAGAATTGCTATTCTAATGTCAAACTGCAGTCTCAACATCAGATTATGTCACACATATTTATTTACTATTTATTGATTTGTCCTGTGGGTCATTGAGACCGGCACTTGTATAACCACAGAATAGTTCTATAGCAAGTAATGTTTTTGCTTTTGTTTATTTTTATAATTCTCCTTTCCTCCTATACTTTTTCTTGTTTGTTTGTTTGTTTGTTTGTTTGTTTGTTTTTGAGGGGTGGGCATCAGCCATGGCCATCAGCTATAGCTCCATCTGCTGGAATAAAAAAAATTCACCAGTGTTCCCCTTGTTTAATGTAGATGATCCTTTGTGTTTATTAACTCATAATTCACTGTTTGACTATGTCATTTGGGAGTTATTTGTTTGCTAGCAGTAGGTAAGCATATGAGAAAATTATCTATGTCGCCTCATGAAAGAGCATTAGACTAATCTGTGTGGCTGAGAAGGCTTTAGTGCTAAATAGGTTAACACCCAGAGAAATTTCCCTAATATAGCCTGTACTTGCTGGGGATGAACTGACCTTCCCGGCAAAAGCTTCAGCCTGGGATCCTGGGGAAAGCTCCAAATGTGGGTACCACTGTCTTTTGGTCTTGGCAAGAAGTAACAAGCTAGGCCTGGGAGCTTATAATATTACCCGAAGCTCTAAAGTGGTCCTGCTGGGTTCAGCATTCTATCTGGGTTGATTTGCTCAACATTCATTCACCTTCTTCTCCATCTCTCCTGCCCCATTCCTTTTTTCTTCAGCACCCATTCACCCCCTAAATTCAATTAAGCTTAGGCTCACAGGCCTCCTAGTCTGGGTGCCTGTTTCCTTCAGTTCACCTCTTTGGTGGGCTTGCATATGGAGATGGAGTTATCTCTGCAGACTTCTGTCTCAGTCTCTCTGTGGGTAGGTGTGTGTCTCTGTGGGAGGGAGCAAAGGTAAGAAGCTGGTGTTGGTGTTTAGACAGATTTGTCTGTGCTCACTTGCAGGAACATAACAGATGCTATTTTTAGACTGTCTGGCTTCTATGGAAATGGAGGATTTGAGTAAGTGGAGGAGAGGAAAAATGAGTGAGGGGGACAAAATGAACACTGTCTAGGATGGGAACAAATATGATTTCTGGGAAGGGCTATGAGAAAACTGGAATAGAGAACCCTTCTCCCCAGTGTCAGCTCCTCAAGAACAAGGATTTTGTCTATTTTGTTCTCTGGAACCTCCTCTGGGGCTTGAATGGCAGGGCCTGATACTCAGCAAACACTCAATATTGTTAAATGAATGAACGTTGTGGTGATCACTGTTACATAGTGCCCTAGAAGTATCTAGAACTTTGCAAGTAATAGAATGTTTTGGAGCATCTGTGGTGCTAGAAGTAGGGAGGAGAAGGAGGGAAGAGTTCACCAAAGTCGGCCTTGAATGTAAGACTGAGGAATTTGAGGGGAGAGAGGCAGTTGCAGTAACTGGGGTGGCGGGGAGGGTGCTCTCCAATGCAGCGGACTCTGCCGGACTCTTCACAAATACCACATCTGCAATCGCAGCTCAGCATCTTCCTAACTGGGTGACCTGGGACAAGTTTCTCTGCTCACATCTATCCCTTAATGCTTCTCCTCTGCCTGCCCCATAGATGTTAGGGGTTTGTGGGGCTCAGACCAGAGGTGCCTTCTCTTTGTTCTGTATATTTTCTCCACAGGTCAAAGGTTCTAAGCACCACATATATGCAAATAATTGCATATTTTCATCTCCTGCCAGACTCTCATTAAGATGTACGTAGACAACCATCCAGTCGACCTCTTCATTTGAATGCTTGCTCAACTTTGCATATCCCATCTCTCCTTCCCAAAATCTGTTTCTACTTTAGTCCCTCCAACTCGGTTACTCGCACCGCATTTACCGTTGCTTAAGCCAGACACCTCTTTCAGGCTCCCATCTTCTCTCACTTTCCTCCACATGCACCAGCACAGAAGCAGGTGCCTCACTTTGCTCGCACCCATCTCCTCTAGCTCCTTTAGTCAAGGCCCCATCACCTCCTGCCTAGATGCCTATCTGACCTCCCTGGTTTCTCCTTGACACCTGTATAAGCCTTTCACCACACCAGAGCCAGTAGGATATCTAAAACTTAGATGAGTTACCCACTGCTCAGCTTCCACTCCATTTAGCCTTTCCCTCACATGAGAACAAACTCCCAACTCCTTGCCAGCGTGCACTGGGGTCTTCATATTTGGAGGCTCTCCCACCTCATACTCCCAACTCCCTAACTCCTGCTTTTCTCCAACCACTGCCTGTCTCAGCCTCTTAGGCCAGCTCCTTCATGTTTGGAGACCTTTGCACTCACCCTGTGGTCCTATGCATGGCTGAATCCTTTCTCATCCCTTCACTCAACATGCCTTCTTTAATTACTCTATCTAAACTAGGCTGGCCCACCTGTTACTCTCTCACACAAGACTCTATTGTTTAATACACAAGACTCTTCACAGTCTGCAATTATTTTATTTGTTGACTTGGTTTTCCCTACTATGATAGAAGTTTCACAAGAGTGAGGACCCTGTCTTATACAGTGTCTCAAGCTTCTAAGGAAAGTGTCTGGCATAGGCTAGGCACTCCGTAAACATTTCTTAAATGATGGGCAGAAAACATTTCTGTCTTTTTTTAATTCTGTAAACTAAAGATAAAAATACAGCCTACTTCAGAGAGTGCTCAGGAGGATTAAATGAAAAAATACTAAGTTCAATAAATGTTAGCCACTATTATTATTACTCTATTACTATATTGTTACTAATTCTAATACCATATACTTATTATCAGCTCTCACTACTACTACGTTAATATTATTCTTTCCAATAGCCCTTATAAGGTAGTTAAAATTAACTGTAATTTACAGATAAGGAAACAAAGATCAGAAATAGAAATAGCCTACTCAAGATGCATCTTTAGCACACATTAGAGCTTGGATTATAAGAGTAAAGAGTTACAAATAAGTACAGATGGTAAGCCTGAATGATTGGAAGAAGAGTGTTACTAATGAACAGAGATGGCTTCAAGAAAAGGAACTTGTGTTGTGCTGAGTGAGAAGATGGATATCTAAGGCAAATGCCTAATAAACTATTAGAGATGCAGAAATTTTACTGAGTTGACAAGTCAGGAGTTATAAATTTGAGCATCAAAAAATAAAACTTCCCAGCTGTGATCATAATACCCTACCTGAATACCTAGATAACCGTGCAGATGGAGTCTGTTGGCAGAAACACACGCACACACACACACACACACACACACACGCACACACTCACACACACACTCCTTGGGACCAAAAGATTCAGCATGTTCCTCAAATGGGCCTCCCCCTCTAATCTACTACCTTTTCATCCACTCCACCCCCCATAGGCATTTCTTTAGTCTTTTCTATTCCTAGACCTTTCCCCACAACATCCCATATCCATTTTGGAGGCTGCCTATGAGGTTCTTGAGAATGTAATTAACTGCAGGACCTTAAAGCAGGTCATTACCAGCTTATCATAAAATCAGGCCCAGGTGTTGTGAATTTTTTCCGAATAGAACCACAAAACCAACTCAACAAAAACTCTTCTCTGCTTATACTGATGCCTCAAACATTGCTAAAATCCATATAACACTTACATGCCAGACACAAGACACAATTTTAAGTACTTTAAACATATTAACCAATGTGTTCCTCATAAAAGTCCAGATGAGTGCTATTGTTTTCTCTATTTTAAGGTGGAAACTGAGACACAGATTAACTAAGAAACTTGTCTAAAGTCACAAAACTATGTGATTCAGCTGTGGTTGTTTGGTTAACAAATTGAGTAGGTTTGGAGGAATGAGAGGGAAGACCTGTCAGGAGGTTCTGTGAGCAAACAGAACATTCACAGCTGAGCTCTCAAGTGGGAAGCAATTCCCTGGGATCTGTTACTCCTAGGTCCCATAAACACATAAAATATTCAAAATGCAAGCACCATGTGAGCTCTAAAGTTGGCAAAACGAGCAGCAGACAAAACTTCTCAGGCCGATCACTAGACAGCTCTGTCAGTGGCCAGAATATCACTTCAGAGCTACTCACGGAGGCAAGCCCTCTGTGACCCCAGGACTGTCCCCTCGCTTCTCCTAGAAAGAGGCTTGTCTCGTATAACTTCTGAGTACTTTTACACTTGAATTACTACACTGGCTTGGTGGGCTGCGTAGCTGCGGACACACCATCCACCTATAAAAATATTCTTCTTTAAGCATGCGTTTCTTCGTGTTACTTCTCATCTCAAAACGTTTTTGATGCCTTCTCTCACAGCCATGCTCCCCAACCCCCAAATCTCTGTGGCAACCTTGGTATTAAAAATAGCCATCTTTGGGGGGAAAAAACCTCAAGGCTCCCATTGGTTTTCTAGTATTAAACTAGAAAAAGAATTTACTGGCAATCCGTGTGGAGAGATGAAGCCTTATTAAAACCAAAAACAAGTGGCTCCTGAGAAAGCTTCTGTGCACTTAAGCATAACTCTTTATCTGTGTCAGCCAAAGGTTGGACTGACTTATACTGTCATGTATTTTAACCAAATAAAGTATCACATCACCATTATAAGTTTCACAATGTCTCCCCCACAGTTATCTTCTTCTTTTTTCTTCTACTGAAAAGTTGGGCTTAAGGTAAAATTTAACCTGTGAAGTGAGCAGGCTCATTTGGCACAGTCAGCTGACCTACGTGTTTCACTTGAAATGAAACTAACTTTTGCTCTTTTTTTTTTTTTTTTGTGTGTGTGTGTGTGTGTGTGTGTGGTACTGGGATTGAACCCAGGGGCATTCCACCTCCGAGCTACATCCCAGTCTATTTTTTTATTCTTTATTTTGAAACCGGGTCTCACTAAGTTGTGGAAGGCCTCATTAAGTAGCTGAGACTGGCCGTGAACCCGTATCCTTCGGTCTCACTAACTTTTGCTCTTAATCCTCCCTCCTGGTCTCTCTCCTCTCCCCCACTCCTGCCTACTTCCTGGAAAAAATGCCATTCTGGTCAGAGTTCCCAGATGCGATGTGAGATGGCTTTTATCTTCCAGACCAGGTGATGGAGCATGTGGAACTACATGTCACTGTGGCTGTAATGTTTAGACATGCAATTGAGTAGAGTCTAATGACAGACTCTCCCAGGTAATGAAAATGCCACAAAATTACTTGGAAGGCTGAGACAGGAGGATCGCAGGTTCGTGGCCAGCCTCAGCAACTTAGCGAGACTCTGCTTCAAAATAAAAAATAAAATAGGGCTGGGGGTGTAGCTCAGAGATAGAATGCCCCTGGGTTCAATCCCCAGCACCCCCCCACCCAAAAAAAGATAGAATTGCTTAGTTATCATTGAGCTTGTTTACAAAAGTAGAAAACTCTTTTTTTAAAAATCTGCCAATTTACAAATGAGATCTGAAATGCAAAGAAAACCTTATTTAAGATCATGCTAGAGCCAGGTGTGGTGGCGCACGCTTGTAATTCCACTATTTGGGAGGCTGAGATAGGAGGATCACAGGTTCGCGGCCAGCCTCGACAACTTAGCAAGGCCCTCCACAACTTAGCGAGACCCTGTTTCAAAAAAAATAAAATAGAGCTGGGAGTATAGCTCAGAGGTAGAATGCCCCTGAGTACCACACCAAAAAATAAATAAAAAATAAAAATAAATAAAATTATGCTATTATTAATAATAGCAACTATGATGCTTTATGCTATTTGATACACTTTCACATATGCTCTGTCCTCAGAATGATGCAGAAGGTAGTTGGACATCACTAATTCACTCATTCATTCAGTCCATTGTCCCAGCACATAAGAAAAGCAAAAGGCCAGATTGCAGTTTGAGACAAATGGACAGAGGAAAGGTTAGGTATTTGTATCAGACCAACTGTATCCTGAGACTCAGAAAGTTAAGACGTGATACAAAAGGGACTCAGAAGTCACCTTATAATTATGCAAATGATTCACACTACAGTGAACAGCACAGGAATTACAGAAACTTGACAGCTGGACAGGCAGGATGCTATTTTAGAGTCAAGTCAAGATATGGGTATCCCCCAGGGTTCAGGATGGAAGCTTTTTAGAGAGGCAAATTCCTACCTTGTCAAGGAGAAGGACCCATGTTTAACATCGAAGTGTCTTGTGGACCCCTGCATGCTAATTGTTGTCCTCTTTATATCTGTTCATTGGGAAATATACAATATTAAAAATCTGTTCATTGAGAAATATATTACAATGAAGATCAATGATGAATCAATAGAGTTTTGAAATAAATTTCTATTTCACTACCTCTAACAGTACCAGGCCAGTTATCAACTTATTGGCCTCAGTTTCAAATTCCTTCAGTAGCTCTCTTAAAACATGGCCTTGAGCCGTTAAGCATTTCTCCTGTTCAGCAAGCATGATGGGAGTAGGACAGAAGGTTTCCATCACGTTCTGCTTTGGAAGAGATTAAAGAGGACATTGGAAAGACACTGCAGGAGGAAGGGGGCGTCTCCTACTGATTCTGGTGTGCTATGTTTTGCCTCTTCTTGCTCCTGCTGCATAATTGGTTAGTAGTCTCATATGTGAGACCATCCAGCAGTACTCTGTCCCTGCCATACACCCAGAGATGCGTCCTTCAGTGATTATTCAACCCAGTCCTGGGCCTGTGACCACGTTCTCACAGCCAGCAGTGCAGGTGCTGTGTGCTCCTGGCCGCACATCGCCAGTGGTGGCCTGGCTCTGTGCACCTGCCCCAAGTCTTGGTTTGCTCATGTTCCAAGAGATTTCATCCAGTTTTCCCAGCAACCATGGGCCAGCTCTGGTCCTGGCAAACAGCAGTCTTTTCTAGCATCTGGTGGACTGCAAACACACCTTCTCCAACAAGGTCTGGACTCTAGTTCTATGGATGGAACCCTCTATCCAAGTTCTCCTGAGGACCTCTCCCTCAATCCTAGGATATTATTTAAAGTTCTCCTTACTTTTTTATAGTTACTCTTCTGTCATCATTTAATAATTCTTTTTATTAAACACTCCCTATCTTACATTACCATAAAACTTCTGTCTCTTGATTAAACCCAGACTGATAGAAGTTAGTTTGGGAAAATAACACACATGAATGAGATAGTCAATCTATGAATGACATCTGGTATAAAAGGATTCTCAAATCCCTTGCAATTGCTGCCTGTAACCTCCCATGTACCTATAGTAACCTCCCACATACCTTTCCCCTATAGGGAAACCCTGGGCTAGAACTGGACAGGTTGGCAGGAACAAAGGCAGAATACTTGATGTGGAAATGGTGCTATTGGGGGATAGAGAAGAACAAGCAGTATGTGAAGGGGGTAGCTTTGAGTGTTAGGGAGTAGTGTTGGCATTTAGTGGTCAGCCCAGCCTCCTCTTGATCAAG
The DNA here is from genome assembly GCA_004027185.1 of Glis glis. NCBI lineage: Eukaryota > Metazoa > Chordata > Mammalia > Rodentia > Gliridae > Glis > Glis glis. The sequence continues at coordinate 10,110 of PVJS01004804.1, forward strand.
AACCTATGCATGTCACAAAGACTGAGTCTGCCCTGGATTGAGGAGGTGGGGAAAGGGACTAGAACTATCCTCAGACAGAATCGGTTTAGAAACTGGTCTGGATTGGCTGGATAGAGGAGAAGAAACAGCGAACCTGACAGTGAAGATCTGAGAAAGGCTGGGGAAATGAAGGGCAGAGAGGACACCAACCTTTACTAAGCAGCTGTTTGACAAGGGAGGCTAAGGTGGGGGATATGAGAGAAATTGCTCAAGAACATCCTATTTGCAAGCGGAACATGCATGCTTAGGAAAAGGATCAGCCGACTCCTAGAGACGCCTCTTCACCACACTGATAATCCTATCGGGCTGACTACCGGGTGTAGTACAGAAGGTTTCCATCACTTTCTGCTTTGGAAGAGATCAAACTGCATGGAAATAATCTCTCTTAAAAAGATATTGAGGGAATTAGTCTTTCAAAGTATTATAATCTGGCTTTAGTGGGATTAGATTTTGAAGAATGTTTCAAAATTCTCTATTAATTTTCTACCTCATTGGGTTTTTTAAGCCATTCTTTAATTTTGATAATTTACAATATCTTTCCCCTTCCAAAAAAGTATTTATTTTACATAAATATTCAACTTATGTGCTTAAGGTCATAAGTGTTTTTTAATTTCTAAGTATCTTCTATGTCTATGGTCAAAACCCCTTCCTCACACAGAATGATGTGGTACAGCCAGGTGGTGGTGTTGCACACCTGTAATCCCAGTATTTGGGATGCTGAGACAAGAGGATCACAGGTTCAAGGCCAGCCTCAGCAATTTAGTGAGGCCCTCAGCAACTTAGTGAGATCTTGTTTCAAAATAAAAAGTAAAATAGGGGTGGGGTGTAGCTCAGAGGTAGAATGCTCCTAGGTTCAATTCCCAGTACTACCCCCCAAAAAAGTGTTACTGTGTTTTCTCCTCCCCCCCCCCACAAGTAGTGGGGGGTAAAGGAGTCAGGAACCAAGGAACTCAGCAGAGCCTCCAGAAAGAACTAGTTCTGTTGATGCCTTGACTTCTGCCCACTGAGGCTGGTTTTGGACTTCTGACCTCCAGAACTGTAATTTTCTGAAAATAATTCCCCCCCCCCAGTAGTGGAGATTGGACCCGGGGATGGTCTACCACTGAGCTACATCCCCAGCCCATTTAGTTTTTTTTTTTTTAAGAAAGGGTCTTAATCTTGCTCAATTGCACAGGCTAGCTTTGAACTTGTAATCCTCCTGCCTCAGCCTCCTTAGTTGGGATTACCACTGCACCCAGCTGTTTTCTCAGTCTTCTCCAAGGTCATACCCAGATGCCAGGAATTCACTCATTTAGTAGTCTCTTCACAGAACTGCCTCTGTATTTCTCATCTTTTCCATTGCCTTCTTTCTTTTTTAATTTGATAGGAGGGGTATTCGGGGGACTCAGGTGTAGAGATAAATTAATCATACTCTCTCTAAATGATTCACTGTTATAGTTGTTCTGTACAAGCCCTTCTATTTTGTTTCACTTTACAACAATCCTCATTCCCATTCTTTTCTCCTGAATAGACTATTTCAGTTCTTGGATTGTATATATTATAGAAAAACTTATTATCCTCTTTTATTCCTTTCACCTAACTCTGTGATCTTAAAATTTATCCACATTGTATGCTTATATTAATTCCCTATTGCTATTGTAACAAATTATTACAAACTTAACAGCTTCAAACAACAGAAAATTATTTTCAGAAAATTACAGTTCTGGAGGTCTGAAGTCCAAAACCAGCCTCAGTGGGCAGCAGTCAAGGCATCAACAGAACTAGTTCTTTCTGGAGGCTCCACTGAGTTCCTTGGTTCCTGACTCCTTCATTTCTTCCCTCCCACCTCTTGTTCCCTTCATCTCATCTCCTACCACTGCCTGTCAACCCTAATGCCCCCCTCCGTTAAGGAACATTGCTATTCATTGGACCCACCTTGGTAATCTCCCCCATCTCAAAATCATCAAAATGCATTAGGACGTGGCCATCTGGGGAGGAACATGATGCAGCCTACCACCTTGCTCATCTTGTTATCTTCTAACAGCTGTGTAGTATTCCCTGGTATACATGTACCATATTTTACTTTTTCATGACCATAGGGATGGGCACCTGCTACCATGTACATCCCTCAATGAATAGCCTCTAACACACACCTTAAGCAACTCTGTGAGAGTTTCTCAGAATTAAATACACAGACAATGAGAGGCAGGAAGAGCTGATACAAATTGCCAAGCCCCATCCTCAGGAAGCATGCTGAGGGACTAGATTACATGGCAATACAAATCCCATGGAAAGATTTTTTTTTCCAAGTCCATCCTTGTTAAGGTACCTGGAAACAATTTTCCTACAGATCCACATTCTACTCACTGTCCATAGGTCACACCCAAAGGAACTACTGATAGCTCATAGTGTGTCCATGCATGTCATTTTTCCAGTTATTTCTAGGTTGCTTTCCAAAACGGCCACATCAATTTACACTCCCACCTGCAGAGCAAGGCAGTTCTCATTTTCTGCATATCCTTGTTAAAACTTGGTAATATTGGATTTTTAAATTATTTACTATTCTTATGGGAATAAAGTGGTTTTTCATGATTTTCAATGAAGCACTCTGATTGCTAGGGTGGTCAATCATCTATTGATATGCCTGCTTACCATCAGTTCTGCTTTCTACTTCTTGGATCTTGGCTCATTTTCTTCCAGGGCATTTCATTTGTTGTGGTGGTGGTTGATATTGCTGTTGTTCATTTGCAGGAGTTTCTTGCATTTGCTAGATATTATAATTTGTCAGTTATAAACATTGCAAATACTTTCTCTTAATATTATTATGTGTCTCTTAGCTTTGTCTGAGGTCTTAGTTAACAGGAATCTTCCTTTCTGTGTCTCTGAGCTTTCTCTAGGGGTCTTATTTAATAGAAATCTTCCTTTCTGGGGGTTGGGACAGGGGTCTCACTCAGTTGCTGAGGCTCCCCTCAAACTTGGGATCCCCCTGCCTTAGCCTCCAGAATAGCTGGAATTACATGCATGCACCACAGTTCCTGGCTTGAAATCTTTGATTTTCATGTAAACTCATTAACTTTGTCTTTGAGTTCATGTACTTACTTTCTAATTCATTAATTTTACACTCTTTTTTATTTATTCCTTCCTCCCAGTTTTCATGTACATTGTTACTTTTTTTCTCTAGAATCTTGAGTCAAATACTATTTTATTTTCATCTCTCAGTTTTTAAAAAATATTACTCAATGAATGTGGGTTAAATTAGTATTGTTGCTTTAGTGAGATTCTTTTGAACCTAGTAAATTTTTATTTTAAAATTTAATATACTTTATTCCAAATCTTTAACCAAGTGATTTTTCTGCTTTGAGCTATTTTCCTTTTACTACATTGCAGATATTAGGTGCATGTACAAAAGAGAGAGATTTTATAATTGAACTAAAACATGTTGCTACAAAGTACAGTCTATACTGCAGAAAGAAGAAAAGTTGAGTATCCATTACCAAGTGAAAAGAAATAATCTCAAGTATAAACCAAACTCACCCATTCCCCCCACCATAATTTTTTTCTTTATTTCTCTAAGATGCTAAATTTTTAACATTTGGGGTTGAGGTTATTTTTATTCTATTATCACTATCAGTATTATTTGGTGGGAACATTATTAGTATTATTTTATTACTATGAGTACTATTTGATATAGAAAAACTAGGAGAGGGAAATTGAAAGTCACTTACTCAATTTACTACTGTTATACAATTCTGTAATTATTTCAATGAGGATGAACTCATTTATACAAAACCTCTATTTCAGCAGATAAAAACTGTAATTTAAGGCCAGGTATGGTGGTGCATGCTTGTAATCCCAGTACTTGGGAGGCAGAGACCGGAGGATCCGGGTTTGCGGCCAGCCTCAGCTACATAGTGAGGCCCTCCACAACCTCGTGAGACCTAGCTTCAAAATAAAGTATAAAAAATAGGGCCAGGGGTGTAGCTCAGAGGTAGAATGCCCTGGGTTCAATCCCCAGTACCACACACACAAAAAAATTGTAATTTAGAGCAACAGATATTACACAATGTATACATGTATTGAAACAGGACAAGGTACCCATCAATATGTATAATTTTTATGTTTTATGTATCAGTTAAAAATAAATTTAATTTAAAAATAAACCAAAGTAAAAAAAACAAAAGAAATACAGAATCAGAACTATATTTTGTTCACTTGTTCATTAAACAAATACTTATTAAGGGCTTTCCATGTCCCACTGTTCTGAATGTTAAGAATAGAGCAGATAAAAAAAAAATTCAGAACATGTTCCACTGTTCTGAATGTTAAGAATAGAGCATATTAAAAAAATGTAGGCAAGATCCACACTTTTTTAAAATCAGAGCCTTTGAGTGAGAGAAACTGCAACTAAGAAATAATCAAACAAAAACAATTTTAGCTACATCCCAGAAAGAAAATAAAACATGGTGACATTTGAGCTGAGAATTTACCCAGTGAGAAGATGCCACTAACAATGGAGTCATCAGAAAGGCAAGGGTGGAAGCCACAAAAAATAAAAATGATCTCCACAGTCCCCTTCTTCTCTTTATTCAAAATGCAACAGGAATCAGGTGAATTAGAGTCTATTGCTGTAAATGAGAGAGTGACTCCTTGTTCCATAGAACTGCTCATCATAAAAACTCATTTCACAAATGGTAATGACTGATTCCATGTGTCAGCATAGGAGAAGCAACCTAATTCTGGGGGAAAAAAATTTATTAATTGCTCTTCTTTTTTTTAAATAGGTGTAGATATCCATAAGGATAGATGCTCAACCAATAACAACCATTTCTCAGGAGAGCCAGAGAAGGTTAATATGGCCCAGCTCCTGGTAGACAAATTCAAATGTCCTGATGCAGCATGTTTCTTTCCCCATCTGTCCACCCAAATGGTAGTCTTTCTTCTCTGTCTTTTTTCCTCCAATTTCCATCCCAGCTGGCTCCAGGCTTTCCTATTCTAGGATTTTCCCCCAGAATGTAAACCTCTCTTCTATTCCATACCCAAACTATTTATTCCCACCCATCCCAACATCCTCTTAATTCATAGGCTCACATCAAAACAGAGGGCCTTTCAGAGACTAAGGCCACCCATTCAGAGATAATGGAAAGTTATAAATGAGAACAAAATCCTTTTACAATTGTATCTCCAATTGTGCTTTGGCATATTATTATATCCAATCACAGCTGTCCTTCTGCATTGTTAAGATTTCAGAAGCTATGTAACCAGCCTTCTCCTTGTAACTGAATGGTGGAGACAAGTGTCTGTATGAATGTGAGTCACTGAATTGGTTCTGAGGCTGATTTATTTTGCTTTCTTTGACTGATCTTAGAAATTATATTGTTGAAATTATGATTTGTCTCATGGTGTTTCTGAATGTTTTATTTTTCAATAATAACTGGCCTGAAGACAAAATGGAATAGAACACCCAATTACAGTGACATCTACAAAGATAACATACCTAGTTTAAAAATTTAACAAGAAGGGCTGGGGTGCACCTCAGTGGTAAAGCACCTGCTTAGCCTGTGCAAGGCCCTGGGTTTGATCTCCAGCACTCCAAAAACAATTAATAAGAAATGTGCAAATGGAAATGAAGAAAAATTTAAAGTGCTCCTGAAGAACACATCAGTAGAGCTGAAGATATGTGTAACGTTGTACAACCATAACCATCATCCACATCCTGAACTCTTTCATCCTGTAAAACTGGTATTCTGTACCCATGAAACAATAACTTCCCATTTCCCCTTCCCTCAGGCTCCTGGAAACCACTGTTCTACTTTTAATTATTAAGACTCTGTCGTTCATTTCAATTTCTGGTAAATTAAATCTGCCCATATTTCTTTTTCATTTCTTTGCTTTTAGTTTATTTTTAGCTATTTACATTTGTTTGTTTTTCCACATGAATTTATCATATGATCATGTGAATATATTTATTGGGATAATTATGCATTTAAAAGTTAACTTAGGGTCCACTGCTAGATGAATGGATAAGCAAAATGCAAGGTGTGTGTGTGTGTGTGTGTGTGTGTGTGTGTGAACGATAAAATTACTATTCAGCCTTAAAAAGAACGGAAATTCTGACTCATGCTATGACACGAATAATCAGCGAGGTCATTATACTAAGTGAAATAAGGCAGTCACAAAAAGACAGATACTATATAACTCTACCTCTGTAAGGTATCTAGAGTAGATACAGGTTTATCCTGGACCAGCAATCCCATTTCTGGAAATCATTTCTTTGTCACATCTTCAAACACAGTAATGAAAGTGTACATAGCTACTTATTGTAGCAGAGCTTGGACAGGACCCAAGTAAACCATGGTACAGTTATGCAATGAATACTACGCAGCTGTAAAAATTAAAATGGGAATTTTTCTGTACTTATAAAAAGACATTCAGGTCATACTGGTAAGTAAAGAAAATGCCATGCAAAAACAGTGCTTATAATATGCTACCTTGTATAATAAAGTGAGTGGGGAGTAAGAAGATAGTCTGTTCTTATCTATTTCCATAGGCATAAAGAAATAATGGAAAGATAAATAAGCCAACAAACCAAAAGTAATTAAAAGAGTGAGGAGTGAGATTGAATAAGATAGATGGGGACAGATGGGGAAAGACAGGGAGTGAGACCTCTTTGTGTGTACTCATATCATTTTGATTTTTGAACCATGTAAATGTCTTGCCAACTTAGAAAAAAAACACTGTGTTCTTTGAAACAACAAATTGTTTTCCATTGCCAATGAGACAAACAGTAGGGCCTTCAACACAAAGTTCTTCATTTCCACACTTTAAAACACAGCTTTCAGCTGTTTTCTTCTTTGGAACATTATTTTTTTAGATACTTTTCTTCTTTATGGTGGGCCATGGTGAATATTTACATCTAATTTCACAACTGCCCCCACACACTCATCCTATGCCCCACCCTGGCATCTCCCCACCCTACTATGGCCCACTGAGCCCCTGAGGGTCTCCCCTGCCTGCCTCCTCCACAGCCTGGACCCCAGCTGTTTTTACTGCTTTGTATTTGTGTCAATTTGCAGCAGGATGAATCCAAAGCATTAAACGTCATCACTCTCATAAATGTCCAGAATATAATAAAAAGGAAAATAGAATAAAGTATAACCAAAATGCTTTAATAATACTGACTGGATAGCATTGCGGAATAAGCAAGAGTCATCAGTGACCCTCTTCTAGCTGCTTTCCTGGGGACCATCTGTAACATGGTGATACCTCTTCCCCTAGAGGACTCAGCTCCCACCTGGTACCCAAAGCCTCCCTGTAACTCGCCATTAAGAAGAAGAGATCCAAATGTTGAATCCGCATCAGGTAGCAATTATTCTCATGTCCTCTCCTTACCGTCTCTCAGACTCTACTTCAGAAAGCTGGCAAGCATTGCTTTCCACTTTTTTATGTACATGGAACCTGAGGCCCAGAGAACTAAATAATTTCCCAAGTTAATATCCCAGGTATTACAAGTAGTAAAATCATCATTGGAATCCGGGTATAGCTCCATGCCTAAGCCTTCCTTTGCCTGATCCACAAATATACTATCTCCATTTCCTTCACATGGAGCAAGAAAGAGTTCTCTCATTTGTCCAATTTTCTTACAGCACTATTGCTATGGAACTCAGTCTGATAAGTGTGCTGTAGCGCTAGTAGCTAACAGATCTCCTAATAATTTACCATAGGAGCTAAAGTTTATTGAGAACTTACTATACGGTAAGCATGAAAATATGCTTTGTTTATGCAACATTTCCATCCTCACATGTTTAGGGAGTAAACATGTGGAATCATTTGGGATTAGACAATTGGATGCTCCCAGGTTGCAGTGAGGATGGGCTACCTGGATGGGGCCAGGCTGCACCCTGTCATGCCTGGGTGCTACACTATCACACCAGCCTGCATCCCTTACACCCAACTCCAAAGGCAACTTGTAACTGAAGATAATAGTCTTGGAAAGCTTAGCTCTAATCACAAGAGATAAATCTGTATTTGTTTGGGGTTTTTGATCAAATTATGTTTTTATGTATATATGAATATGCCACAATGAAACCTACCATTCTGTATAAATAATGAACACCAATAAAAATTATATAAAGAAAAAAACTTTCTATATACCAGTAGCATTTCCCTGTAGGTATAGCCAATTTCCCCCAGCAACAGAAGATATAATTATACTGATGTAAATTGCATCAATGAGTAGGAGGGACTGGATAAATCTGTATTTGTGACCTTCCAGGCTCCAACTGGGAGACATTTTCATGCATGAAAGGGTCTTCTTAGTACTTTTCCAGGTATTCCAAATATTCATACTTTCTCATCCTTAGACTAGTCTTGGTTTCCCTGAAAATCAGACCTAAGTTGAGATCCTACAGTGAATAAAAATCAGACCTTATTTCAACTTAGGTTCCAAAGGATTCACTGTTATTTGCCTCCAAAGAAATTATATTCATTATCAGAAAGGTTACATCCCCGCAATATCTGGTTGATAGGCAGCTTCCAGGATCAGCTATTCACCTCAGTAAGCCCCAAACCATTTCTTCCAACTTTCATGTTCTAAATGTAGTTTTCTAGCTGGGCATGGTGACCCATGCCTGCAATCCCAGTATTTGGGAGGCTGAGATAGGAGGATCTCAGATCCAAGGTAAACTTTAGCAACATAGTGAGACTCTCAGCAACCTAGTGAGATCCTGTTTCAAAACCAAAAAATACAAAAAGGTCTGAGGGTGTAGCTTGGAGGCAAAAAAACCCCTGAGTTCAATCCCCAGTACATAAATAATAAATAAGTAGATAAATACTTTTCTCCATTGGCTAGGGAGGAACCAAAGAAATAACCCAGGCAAGCATTTTCTCAAAAATATTACAGAAATATTTAAGTCCTTAAAATGCTCTGCACCAACCCAAATAGGGACAAAGTGAAATCATTTGGTAAAGACCACCTAGTGGCGTTACACGTGCATTTAATTTTCCTGGAACTCAACTATACTTACTCTGCAAAAAATGAAGGAAGTGGTGGGGGAATCCTTTATGTCCTCTATTTCTCTTCTCCTATTTCATACTGGACTTGGTCTCTACCATTGAAGAAATAGAGAGATCATCTCTGAAATACAAAGAGACACAAAAAACAGGAATCTTTTGCTATCTTGCTTCCATAGGTCCTACTATATTAAGGTAGTTTCCAATATGGGTAAAGGCAGTTTTTAAAAGCAACTAGTGTTATTTGAGGGTGATGTTGACTATATACTATTTTTCTTCTTCTAGCTCTTTAGAACAGGCCATTCTTCTGTAACTAGAGTTTTATTAGAACGCAGGCATACTGATCTGCTTACAAACCATCCCTCGCTGCCTTTTCAATACAGCAGCAGAGTAGACTGGTTGGCATCAACACTGTGCTGTCCACAAAGTCAAAAGATGTTTACTATCTGGCCCTTTGCCAAAAAAGTTAGTTCCCCATCCCCTGCTTAGAACTTCAACCCTGAAGGATATGACCTCTCCAGTGGTTGAAGGTTTCAGGCTGGAGCCAGAGCAAGAATTTCAAATAGAATCCAATGTTATAGATTTGTCAGCCATGTGTTTTAGCCTCCTCTAAACCTCTGCTTTTTTTTAATCTATAAAACATCTGTAATAATACCACTTCCTTCTAGGATTGTAAGGATTCAGTGAATGACAACAGGTAAAGCATAAATATATATAGTACTTGAAAAAAACTAAGTCCTCAATAGGTATTACTTATTATTATTATTTATATTACCAATGGCTTTTATTAAGATTTATAGGCACATAAGCATAATTAAGAATCCAAGAAGAATTTCAGGGATAACATTTTTTTTAATACTGGAGGTTGAACCCAGAGACATTCTGCCTCTAAGCTACACCCCCAGCCCTAATTTTTTATTTTGAAATAGGATCTCACTAAGTTGCTGAGAAATCTCTCTTAGTTGCTGAGGCTGGCCTTGAACCTGTGAGCCTTCTGTCTCAGTCTTCCAAGTACTGGAATTGCAGACATGCACCACCACACCCAGATGGGAATAACAAATTTTACTTTGTTTAATCCATCCTTCCCCAAATTTCTATGGCCAGAGAATGCCTTTTTGGTACTTCCTGGGGACCCTCCAAAGACACAGCCCCACCTTAAATCATAAGTAGGAAGAATCTGTCTTTCTCCAAGCCCAGGCCTCTCCTTTCTCTTCACCCCCCTCTATTTTTCCTATTTGATCTAGCTCTTTCTATAAAGTGCCCAGTGTTTCAGGTCTCAAAGTCACCTTTGTTTCCAGCAAATTGTACTTGTTTTGAGACTCATTCCCTGTGGATTTCATTCCATGTGGATCCCACTCACGGCTAATTGAAAGCCACTGTTGTGAGAGATGAGCCAGTGCTTGCTAATGAATTAGTGTCTGTAGATGTTGTCTCAGCATTCTTATGGGGCCTTCCCCACGCCCAGTACCTTCCAGGAAACAATCATTCTAACCAATCTAGGAACTTCAGGACTTGGGATAGTCAGTGAAGAAAGAGATTTTAGGGCAAGGGGCCCTTTGGCACTTTTCTAATTCACCGTGCATATGAATAATCCTAGTGTAAGATCATTGCTAAAGGAATACTTACTTGGTCCTTTGTTCTGGTCAGAGCAGGTGGGGAAACATGGAAACAACTATCCATCCCTAGGTGGATGGTAATGATGCTTCATTAAGTCTTCCGGAATTGGATGACTAATTTCATCATTACCCAACACCCGTTTTCCTCCCCAACATCATATCCCATCTTACCCCCTCTAATGGCCATCTATCTCCCACTTCTGCTTTATTTGAACAAAATACTTTTACATGACTATGTACCTCTGCTAGACAGCTACCTCCTTTAAAGCAAGGATCAAGTTATACATATCTTAGTATCTCTGCTGCTACATAATAGATGCCAAAGAGACATCTGTGGTGGCTGGCAGGCAGGGAGGAAGGAGGTAAGGAGGATGGCAGGGAGTGGAGAAGGGACTTTTGCTAGCTTTACGGCTCGCCCTCAGTGAGTTTTTCTCTTCTTGATGCTTCCTTTAACTTGTTTTCATCTCATGACTAGGTGGGAGGGGATGTCATGAGAGATGACATCTGACACAGATGCTATAAATATGTGGCAATTTCAAGTGCTCAGACTTCATCAGAAGCTGATGAGGACAAGGGCACATGCACTGGGGGAGACCCAGGACCCGGGATGTGAAACTCCTGTTGCTTCCCTCTGTGATCAGTCATTGGTGCTCTGGCCAGAAGGGCACCTGATACATGCTGAGCTTTACTCAGGGAGTCTGAACCTTTGGAAGCCATCCAAGTATGGACAAATTTGGAGCTGTGGATCATAGGCAGTGCCTAGGGCCAGGCTCCTGTGGCTGCAGGTGCTGGAGCTTCCTGTTTTCATGCCATCCCGGGTTGGTTGTTGAGCTCTCCTAAAAGACTGTGGGAGTGTCCTGTCTATCAAATCCTTTTTAGCATAAACTACGGAGAGTCAGTATCTATTGCTTTGCCCAAAGAATGTTAAATCATGAGGATTTCAAAGCCAGGATCAAGACTTTGGAAGTAGGTGTTCCTTTACCATCTGTGGCAGATGTCCCAAGGTGACTTTAGCCATTAAATTAACTTTCCTGATCACCCTCCATGAAGGAAGCACAGTTCCATGTCTGAGGAATACAAAGATAAACTAACCTTGGTAGACTCTAGGAAGAGAGAGAAACCCAAATTCACACATACAAAAATAGTGATGATATAATGCAAGTATATGCTCATAATAATGAGCCATACAAAAAGGAGGAAAAGAAAGGAATTAATATTCATTGGCTGTCTGTCAGGTGTCAAGAACTCTACATATACAGTCTCATTTATATCTTCACTCAATACATTGAGGTACATATCATTATTCTGATCCTATAGGTGGGGAAAACCAACAACTCAGAAAGATTAAGTACCTGCTCAAGTTGCCAGTTAGTTAGATCTTGAATTCAAACTCATATCTACCGAACTCCAAAGCCCCTGCTCCTTCTGCTCCACAACACTCTCTCTCAAAAAAGATAGTTTTAGCTATAACCAAGAGGTAATCGGGCTCCTCTCTACCTCAAAAACTAAACTTAATAATACATGCATGTCTGAAAATGTCTATAATAGAGGGATCGAAACATAGCAGGCTTATCTGATGATTATAACACTGTATTATGGCCTTGCCCAACTCAGTAGCATGCCTTGCTCTAGGGAAAAGTGCAAATGGCCACTCCTGCTCCACCTGCTTCACAACACTCTATTGGGTTAGCTGTCCCTGTCTGTGCACCTGTGCCAGATGGGTAGTTCCTTTGGAGCAATGATCATATCCGATGTAGCTGGAACTTCCAGGCTCCGGAGGCATAGCCTGGGCCATAAATTCTTTCCTTCTCTTCTCCAGGTGAGGAAGTGAACTGTTTATATTCACCTGCTGGAAATTCCCCTTATATTTCCCTGTTGAAGGAACCTGACCTATAGTGTTCAGAATAACACTCTGAAAAAGGAACTACAACACAAAATAAAAGAACAGGACACAACACTAGTTAACTCATTGGACCAGCAAACCTTTATAAAATGCCTCTGTTGTTTCAGAGACACAGACAGGGACAAAGCCAGGCTTGAGTGATTCCAGGAACATGACAACAGGTAAAATAATAATTATGGATCAACGAGACAAAATGTTGTTGGAACGTACAAAGAGCACTGGAGAATGGAACTCTTTAAATTGGAGTGTGCATAGTCAAGCTCAGTGGCTCATGCCTATAATCCCAGTACTTACAAGGCTGAGACAGGTGGATTGCAGGATTGAGGCCAGCCTCAGCAATTTAGTGAGACCCTGTTTCAAAGTTGTAAAAGGGCTGGGGGTATATCTCAGAGGTAGAATGCCCCTGGATTCAATCCCAATACCGATAAATAAATAATACAAATAAATATTTGGAGTGTGCATGCTCCAGGAGTATAGCAAGACTTTCCAAGGGTATGTAGGTATGGATAGTTAGGAATAAACTTCCAGAACTCCAACGTCCATATTTCCTCTTTCTTAAAGTTGATCTGCCTGAAAACCTGCAATAACTATCGTGTCTTATTTCTTTTCAAAAATAAAATAATTCTTGCACTGTGATAAAAATCTACAGAAATGCAAACACAAAGTAAAGGAGAAAAGGGGATGGTATAAAACTACCAATTGTCAAAGGGCTTGCCAGTGTACTGTTTTACAAAGGACCATGATGGATGCCAAAAGATATGGCATTCAATTTCCATTGGATACATTTCAGAAAATCATGTGATAATTTATTCTAAAGTCAAAAATCGCATAATTTGCAACTATTTAAGCTTATACAAAGTTTTAAAAATGACTTTAGGGATGCAAAGTAAGGGTGTTTGAAGACTGACACTGGAAAAGTATGGATACCAAGTTAATGCTTGGGACTGGGCTGAGGAATGGGAAGGAGTAGGCAGGGGAGGTCACAGTGGAGCAAGCAGTCTGGAAGGACTTAGGGAGGCTGCCACCATGGAGAGAAGAAATTTCCTGAGGACATTAGCATATGCCAAGGCCCAGAGGCAGGAGAAAGCCTGATGTGTTTGATATGACTGCCATATAGCTTCAAAACAGGGAAAAGGTGAGAAACTAGATGAAGAAGAATGAAAGAGCTTCAAATGAGGAGAGAGAGAGAGAGAGAGAGAGAGAGAGAGGAGCCTGTCCTAGCAATGACGTCTCATAACTTCCTTTGTCCTGATTCTGGTCTCAGAGTGATGGCTGAGAATGGCCTTGAGCCCAGTGAACCTGGGGTTGAATCCCAGCTCCACTCCTATTACCAGTGAGAAACAGGACAAATGACCTCTCCAAGCCTTTGCTTCATCATCTACAAAAAGAAGGAAATTGAAGAGTACTTACTTCATAGAGCCAATATTAAAAAGCCATATTAAAATAAGATAACCTATGTAAAGCATTGCCCACAGTGCTTAGCATATATAATGAGCACTATAAATATTGGCATTTATCATTGTTCCTTCTAATACTTAGATCTGATCATATCATAACCCTGCTTACAATCCTTCCATTATTTCCTTTTGTTTTTGGTATAAAAATCCAAACTTGCTAATGTTACCTGAAGTTTTCCCCATCCCTGGGTTTTAGTGGCAACATCCGCCCATCTCAGTCCCCAGAATTAAAATGAGAGAAGTAAAAAAGTATAATCACCATGAGCAAGTGATGGTGTCACAGATAATGCTGCACTAAAGGGTCCAGTGGCCTCCTCAAAGTCCAGGGGAAGCCAGGAATCCACCCCTGTGCCCAGCTCTGTCCCCACCATCACTCTGAGGTCCCAGCCCAATGCCCCTGCAGTACAGGTTATGCCTAAAGTTGTCAAGTATTTGAGGAACTCATTTTAAAATACTGCAAAAAAGGCCGGGCGTGGTGGCGCACGCTTGTAATCCCAGTACTTTAGGAGGCGGAGACCGGAGGATCCGATTTCGCGGCCAGCCTTAGCTCTCTCTCTCTCTCTCTCTCTCTCTCTCCCCCTCTCTCTCTGTCTCTCTCTCTCTCTCTTTGTCTCTCTCTACTTCGTGAGGCCTTCTGCAACTTCGTGAGACCCGGTTTCAAAATAAAGTATAAAAAAATAGGGCCAGGGGTGTAGCGCGGAGGTAGAACACCCCTGGGTTCAATCCCTGGTACCGTAAAAAAAAAAAAAAAAATACTGCAAAAAAGAGGGAACCCACTCCTTTTCCAAAGTGACAAGTCTTTATTGAGGGACAATCAGCACAGGAAATAGACAAGGAAGTTAACAAGTGATTGTGAAATATGTGGTTGGAATTGCCTCAATGAAAATATCTCTTAATTCCTTTTTACTGCTTTTCCTCCATTTTATTTTATAATGCTATTTAAAGGAGTTTTCTTTTTAAGTGAGAGGAGAGGATTTAGAGGGACAGCCATATCATTAGACTTAACTGTTTTTTTTTTCAATGCCTCTTCTCTAATTTCTCCTCTCCTATACTGGGAGGGGGCTGACCAATGTGTCTCACAGATGGCTAGAAGGCCTGCACACCCAGAATGTATACTGTTCTGATTCTGACTGTGGCTCTCTAGATGTGTGCTCACACATAGAGGGGTGTGTGTGTGTGTGTGTGTGTGTGTGTGTGTGTGTGTACACATGCATATGCACCCATGTGTAGGGAGGGGTCAAAGGAGGAATATGAGCAGAAAATTCCCGTATTTCTAACTCTGGCAACTAAATTGACAGCTATCCTTTCTCTGGGACAGGAGTTATGAGTTTAGTCAACTGTTGTACTTGAAGACCCCATGAGATAGTTAAATGGTGAGGTTTCCCATTCAAATATATGGGTCTGAAGAGCAGGAGAGAGCTCAAGATCCTAATCTCAAGGAGAGATTAGGTTGTAATGATAGATGCCACAGATGAGCTCCGCTCAGGTAGAGCAGAGTGTCAAGAGAAGAACTCAGACCCCTAGGAAGTTGCATCATTTAAAGATAAGAAACCACAAAAGAACTGACAGGGGATTAGCATGCAAACCAGAGAGGCTATCTCTGAGCAGCTAATGAAAGAATGGTTTTGAAAAAAGGAGGACATGGTTAGCTGAGTCAAATGTAAAAGAGGTCACAAATAGGATTCATTCATTCAACAGACATCGACTGTCCAATATGTGCTGGAGAATGATGGTCTAGATGTTGGGGACAAAGGCGAACAGGAAACTATCTTGTTCCTTGTGAGTTTAGTTTATTGAGTAAGACAGAAAAGAAAATGGGTTGTATAAAATATAAAGTAAGGGCAGGTATTAGGAACTGATATGGGAGTGTGGCTGGGACTCAGAGACAGTAGTTTCAGTGGGATGGGGAGGGTGGGAACAAGGTCATGCAGCTACTGCATTCAAGGAACTTGTTTCTGAATCCTACGGTGATAACTACCAGTTGATATGGGGGCAGGGGTGTTACTTTTAAACATAGATAGGAACAACTTGCATGTGTTTAGGAAAGAGGGGAAATTGGAGATCAGAGATAAAAAGAAATTCACTTTTTACAAGTTCTCCAGGGAGGAATGAGGAAAGAGGGAAGGGAGTAGTGGGGTAGGGGTGAGAGTTGGAATCCATAATACAGGTAGACAAACTACCTCAGAGAGAAGGAAAGATTGTGGTAGAGATAACTATCAAGGAAAAGCAGATGGATCGATGGATGGATGGGAATGCAGGTAATCTCTAGAACCATAATGATACATTTTTAAGTCCTAGAAATGATCAATTAGTAAGCAGAATTATTAGTCTCATATTTCCCTCCATTCATAATACATAGTGAGTAAAAGGATTCCCTTGAATGAGCAACCTCAAAGGCCTTTCAAAGAACCTGGTAGGCTTTGCTGGAAATACTTCAATCAGCAGGCTGATGCATGGGAACCGGGTCTGTGGGGCTCTGCTGGGAAGAGCTTGACTGCCTGGGCCACAGAGCTCCAAGGGATAGGGGCTTTCTCACATCAGCAGCAACGAGGCACAGTGCTCATTGAAAGGTCACCCAGGCTTGAGGAAGCAATACATCCATTTCCTCCCCACACGCTTCCTCTGTAACACCAGCACGCAGCCTCCACCAGACTGCTTCCTCGAAACTTGTCCCTTGAAGGTCACCAGTGACATCTTTATTGCCAATTCAAATGGCCTTTTCTTCCACCAGTTTCTCAGCATCCCCCAGAGTCTATTGTTTATCAAAGTCATTTCAGGGACAGTTGACACCGCTGACCTCTTCTCAGAACTCTCTCTCCTCCCCCGGCTACCATGACACTGCACTTCTGTGATCTTCTGTGATTTTCCTCCTAGCTGTGAGTAAAGGGTAATTCCTAGAGGATGGAAAATTAAATTGACAGTATAGGTCAGTAGAGGGTAACTTTGTATGGCTATGACACAGTTCTTCCAGTGGCCATGAGCCCTGCCACATCTGAACACCTGAACTACTGAACTCCACCGGCCTGCTTCTCCACCGCAGCCACGCAGCTTTTCTTGCAGTCCTGCAAACATGCCAGGCACACTACTGCCTCTACTACTTCCCCTGGCTCGTAGGCTCTTCCCTCTGAAGCCTCGTGCTAACTTTTTTACCTCCGTATTGTGGGTTTACTACATTATTTGAAAATGAAAATACTCAATTCTGTTCTAAAAGATAAGAAAAGCAACAGGACAAATGAAACTCCTAAGATGTGTTAAATACCCTAAAAGACACGTGAAAGGACATATATAATGAGTGAGATATGTGATTTTTAAAACATAGAATAATCAGGAGTATTATATCTTTAAAGAAAGCGATGAGCCAGGCATGGTGGTGCATACCTGTAATCCCAATACTTGGGAGGTGAGACAGGAGGATCTCAGGTTAAGAGGCCAGTCTCAGCAACTTAGCGAGGCCCTCTGCAACTTAGTGAGACCCTGTTTCCAAAAAATAAAATAAGATAGGGCTGGAGGTGTAGCTAGAGGTAGAATACCCCTAAGTTCAATTCCTAGTACCACAAAAAAAGAAAGAAAGAAAGAGAAAGAAGGAAGGAAGGAAGGAAGGAAGGAAGGAAGGAAGGAAGGAAGGAAGAAGGTATGGATCATGCCCCCTCCATGGGATGACAGCTACATCATCCCAACTGGCGTTTTCTCCATTCTGATTCCACATGTGCTCTGCCCAGGACAACCAAGAAAAGTGCACAGCTGCTCAAGAATACATGAGCCACTGCTATTGGCCAGGAGTGCTTGGCCCTGAGTCCCTCTGATAGAGCAACTGTGTATTCGCTTCTACTGAGCTCTTGTTTCAAGTCTGGTAACTACAACCTCACTATCAGTGGAGAGGGCTGGGGTGGGAGATGGGGGAAGAGAGAGAGAGAACATATTAACAATGTATAACCCAGGATTCATACAACATGGGCCTTCTACCTGTTTATACCTTAAGTATATTAATCTATATCATTCCTGTTTCTTGCTTCTCATCATGTGTTTTAGGTACATTTGATAATCTGTATGATTTGAGCATCCTAATTTGATCTGTGAGCCTCTCTCTGTTCCCTAATAAAACAGCTTGCCTGGTACTTGGAGGTTCCCATTGCATCAAGATAATTTCCCACAACCTCCTTCAAGTCTCTAATTAATGTCACCTGCTCAATAACACCTATGCTAAATTACCGTTTCCAACTGCAACCCCCCCATTGCCAGCCCTTTTGTCCCCTTCTGTTGCTTTTTCCTTAGCAGATATCATTGTCCAACATATATAATTTACCTATTTATTATGCTTATTGCTTATCATCTGTCTTGCCCACAAGCACATCAGATTGGTCTGTTTTGTTCAACAATAGCCCACATTCCCAGAACAGTTCCTGGAACACTGGAGGCACTCGAAATGTTTGTTGTCGTGTTGAGATGTCACAAACAAGGCCTGAGTAAAGGAAATGGCATGAGAGCTGGGAGCTCACAGTTTACAATAGGGTGAAAACCAACATAACTCCAGTGTTGACAAACAGCAGTGATGAAAAGTTTAAAGTGCATGGCCACAGGAAAAGGCTAGACAAAGAAGAAGTGACTTCAGTAGAGAAGACAAGAAAGAAAAGAAACTCTGATAGTGATCTGTGGATACATGAGGAAATACTGAATGGAGGGCTAGCTCTTGTCTCTCATGTCTACAGGACTATTAGAAGAAAGAGCAGATTTTTAACTGGTATTATCATATAACTTAAAAATATTCCTTTCTAAATTTAGGATTGAAAATTCTGCTTATAGGGGCAAGAGGAGGGTAAAAGAATAGGACGTGGCTGGGAGTGGTGGCGTACACTTGTCATCCCAGTACTTAGGAGGCTGAGACCAGTGGATCCAGGTTCGTGGCCAGCCTCAGCTACTTAATGAGGCCCTCCGCAACTTAGTGAGACCCTGTTTCAAAATAAAGAATAAAAAATAGGGCTGGGGGTGTAGCCTGGAGGTAGAATGCCCTTGGGTTCAATCCCCAGTACCGCCATAAAAAAAAAAAAAAAGAATAGGGCATAATGTGGCTTTGGGTGAACGGGAAACTCATCAATGACTCAAGTCCTTCTTGACTTCAACCAGGTGTTGATATAGGAATGTAGGCCCAATGTTGCCACACCTTATTGTTCAAGAATGTTCAGAAATCTAAATTCCTTTGCTTCCCTAAATTTCCCTGTTTTTAAAACTCTGAACTAAGCAAAAGCCATTCTGTTGGCCTGCCCATTCATTACGTCTGGGCTCTGCTCCAGGCCCTCTGCCCTCTGTTGCCAGCCTTCCTTCCCACTCCCAGTGCCCTGCTCTCTCTGTTTGGGTCTTTCACTCTGTTTAGCCATCTCTGCCTGGCTTAGTCAGTTCAGGCTGCTATAAACAATTACAGCACACCGGATGTCTTAAATCAATCACTTATCCTTCACAGTTCTGGAGGCTAGGAAGTCCAGGATCAATGTGCCAGCAGATCTGGTGTCTAGCAAAGGCCTATTTCCTAGTTTGTGGATGGCTGTCTTCTCACTGTGCCCTCACATGGCAGAGTGCAAGGGGAGGGGGAACTAGCTCTCCTGTTTTCTAATAAAGACACTAATCCCATCATGGAACCCCACCCTCATGACCTAGTTACTTCCCAAAGGCCCCACCTCCCAATACCATCACATTAGGGTTCTGGTTCTAAAATAAGATATTTTTGTGGGGGGACAACGTGCAGTTTAACACACTACCCTGTTGGCAACACCCTTCTGTGGTCCCACTGCTGCTTGGAAGTTTTCCCCTGTATGAAAGAGTACCTATTCCACCCCCTCTCTAATCCTCCACTCTAACAATTTCTCAGATCACTCTAATCTATAGCAATGAATCTTGTAAGTTGTGTGGCTTTCAGATTAGATCTTTTATTGTCTTACAACATTGAACACCTTTGCTATGTATGTGCATTATTCCCCATTATTACCCCAACTAGATGTAAAATCCTCAAGGTTAACATCCAGAACTAGAACATATGGTTTTGGTCTGGCCTTTGACACCTACTATTAATGTAATTTGCTAGTGGCCAGACTTCTCTCAGCCTCAGTTTCCTCATTTATAAAATGCAAACAATATTTCTTCATAGAAATATTGCAAATTTAAATGAGATGAATTGAAAGGGATAGAAAATTTGTCTGGCATTTAATAAGGTTTTGACCAGCAATAACTGTTTCTTATTCCTACAAAACTCTTATTGCTTTGTATCCCCTACAGTACCTCGTATAGGTTTGTATCCAACAGAACATTCACAATAAATATTTGTTGACTCTTTTTTCATAGAGAGAACATAATCCTAGCTATAATAAAGGCATTTTATGCCTGGATTTAATGTGAGGAAATTACTAATGGAGATTTGATGAACACAAATTTCTCCTATGATTCAGTAAGAATTTTGCTTATGAACAGGACAGTAAGACAAACAAAAGTTTCAGGATTGCTTCATTCCTATAATTAGAGTGTATCTAAAGCAATGCTTCTCAAATAAGGTTAGGGGGCAAGTTTGCTGCCTGGAAGACATTAGACAATGTCTGGAGATGTTTTTGGATGTCGCAACTGGGGCATTTCACTGGCCTCTAGTAGGTAGAGGCCAGGTATTAAGATACTAAATATCTTACAATGGAAAGGACAGTACCCTGCTCCCTAAAAAAGAATTATCTAACCACAAATGTCATCCGTACCAGGGTTGAACTACCCTAACTAAATTCCCTCAATGCTGGAGACAGTCACCGTTCTTAAGGCCAAAGAGATCTCCCATCTTAAGACTCTCTGCTAAACCAAATCCATTAAACAGGGGAGAGAGCACGCAGCTGAGAGATAGGCAGTAGGTGAACAAGTGGAGACATCAAAGGCCAGCGCTGGAAGGATTCTCCTCAGCTCATGGACTTGTGAAGGTCGGTCCTGGCGGCAACCTTGTCATCTCCATTACATGGAGGCTTTGCTGTCATGTGCATCTGCATATGGTTTATTCTCTTGAAGAATTTTTCTTATTACCTCACACAAGTAAACATGGGAACCAATATATATGCCCTCTTTTTAAAATATTGAATAAAAAGTTTTAAGTACAGGTTGATAACAATGCTCATGGAAGACTAAAGAACGGTGGAGACCTTGTAAATGTAAATTCATTCTCGTAGTTTCCCAAAGAGACAACTTCTTTTATAAGAAGGTCAAATGTCTATCTTGTACTCACACATCGAGGCTGTGAATAACTGTGGTTATAGCACTGGTTTCCTCTCTCGGAAATTTCCTACATCAGCGGCTTGGTTATTTTCTTTATTATAGTCAAATACAATCTAGTTCAATGTGAAATTATTTTTTCTTTTGCTTTTGCTTTCTTTTTTAATTTGCTTCCCTTCCTCTTTCCTCCTCCTTACTTTACTTTCTTCCTTCCTTTGCCACTTATTTCCATACTTTATTCCTTCTTTTCTTCCCAATTATAGGAACAAGAAATAAAGTTCTCAGTTTTGGTTGCTTTCTAGCCCTCAGTTTCTACTTGGGTTCCAGTTTAAAAAAAAAAAAGTTTTTGTTTTGTCTTCTATAACATCATGCTGCCACCTTGTGGTAAATTGAGAGATTCAGCTAGTCATGGTTCAGTTATTAGAATTCCTGGAAATGCACCGCTAAGCATGTGTACCCTAGTTAACCAAGAATTGACATTATCTTACTCCATGGTTTAAGTCCCAGTGCTCAATGCTACATTTCTTCTCTCCCCTTCCACAAACCTGTGATTTCTCTCAGGCAGGAGGTATACTTTGTCCCCAAACTGACTATAGAAAAGTCTAAGCACAGAACAAATTTTTGACATAGGCCCATGATATGTATGATCCTTAGAAGGAACTTCTCAGGTTTTCCATATTCAGAATTACTCTCACTGGGCCTGGTGGCCCACACCTGGAATTCTAGTGCTTGGGAGGCTGAGACAGGATCATAGGTTCAAGGACAGCCTCACAGGTTCGAGGACAGCCTCGGCAACATAGTGAGACTCTTAGCAACCTAGCAAGATCCCGTTTCCAGATAAAAAATGAAAGTAGGGTTGGGGACATAGCTCAGAGGTAGAATGCTCCTGGGTTTAATCCCCAGCACCACAAACAAACAATTATTTTCTCTCAAGACCTACTGTATTAACAGAAGATAATTGCCCAGTTAAATCCTGATGTTGACTTTAACCTAGATGAGTAATCAAAAGTCTAGCACTTTGGGAAATATGCAAAACAAGTTACAGTGATTTTTTTTTCAGTTCTGGGAATGAAACCCAAGGCCTTGCACATGCTAGGCAAGTGTTCTACCACTGAACCATATGCCCATCCCCTAGAATAATATTTTAAAGATAAAAGTAGTACTTACTCAATGAAACAATACAAATGTCCATTCCTTTCTTGTAACAGGGATTTCTTTACAAAAGGCAAAGTTAAGATTTAATGAAAGTCTCAATAGTCTGTATCCCTCTAGTGATGCTAGGACCTCAAACAGTAGGTCCAAATGGAATTCACTCATCCATTTCCTTATCACCAGACACTCCACACTCAGCACGCACGCACACACACACACACACACACACACACACACACACACACACCATGTAAGAATATGGAACTACACTACCCAGTCCTACACTCTGGGGCCTCCTTGAAACCCCCTCTCATCTCACAGTCCATCGGCAAGTCCCTTTGAGTTTGCCTTTTAATCCTCCTTCATCCTGCTCCTTCCTCCCACCCTCATTGCCACAACTCTACCCCAAGCCTCTACTATCTGTTATGGTGTGCATGTGGAACATCCCCAAGAAAAGCTCATGTGTTGTAGTGCAGAAATGTTCAGAGGTGAAATAATTGAATCACGGTTCTAACCTCATTAGTGGATAAATCCATTGACGAATTAATCATTTAAATTGATTTACTGGGAGGCAACTGTAGGCAGGAGGGCATGGCTGGAAGAGGTAGGGACATGGCCTTGGGGACTCTATCTGTTCCTGGCCTGTCTCTCTCTCTCTCTCTCTCTCTCTCTCTCATTCTCTCCTCTCTGCTTTCCAGCTGCCATAAGCTGAGCAGCCTTCCTCCACCATGCCCTGCCAACATGCTCTTTTGGCCTTGGAGCTGGCCAATCATGGCCTGAACCTCTGAAACCACGAGTCAAATAAACCTTTCCTCATCTAAGTTGTTCTTGTCAGGTATTTTGGTCACAGTGATGAAAGGTAACTAACACAGTCTCTGATCAAGTTTAATAAAGGAGCATCCTCTCCTCCTCCCCCTGCACTCAAGCACACACAAGCAACTACACCCCCAACATGATCTCCACACTTCAGCTAGAATATCTCTTTAAAATACAGACCTGATCAAATCATTAAAGTTGTTCATTGGCCTCCCTTGTCCTTAGACTAAAACTCCTAACCCAGATCTGAGTCCTTATCCACTCCCCCAGTCCTTTATGCCCCATGTCTTTGCCTGCTTTGGGTTCTCTAAAGCATTGTGTGTTCTCCTCCTGGGTTAGTTTCCCTTCTACATGCTCCTATGGTTCTCCTTCTGTAACGATCATCACGTTGGTTATTAGTCCTTTACTCTGTTTTCCCTGTTAAAAAGGGGTATGGATATGGATATTTTGCTTATATTTAATGTTCAAAAACATTTACCTACTGCTGAATGTGGTTTTTAACAACAGTGAGATAAGATAGAATAGTGAGTGAAGAGTGTCACAGGTCCATTGCCAGTTTCCAGTAAGAGAGGGGCCCCAACCAAACTGGGGAACTTGCCTGGAGTCCCTTGACTTGCCTACTGGCAGACCTGGAATTAGGACCCGGCTATTCCAACAACCAACTCCAAGATGCTCAGGAGTATGAGAAGAGGTGGAGAGAGGGATGCTGCCTTCAGCATAAACACTGACTGTAAGCGGATTAGGGAGGAGTACGAGCCTGGGAACTTTTATTGTGGTGAAACACCTGCTTTCTCCCTTTGCTTTCTTTTCTGGCTGAGTTTTCTGGGAACTCTAAACAGCTCAATTCTCTGACTTTGTAGTTTTAAGACGTCCATGGGAGTGATTTTGATGGGCTCTGGAAAAAGGAAAGCGAAAGAAAATGAATGTTTGTGTTTCCAGAGTTTCAGCCACTCTAAAACCATGTGACCCTCTCCAATCCAGAGGACTTGACCAAGGGCCATGGTCAGCTGGCTCCATGTCATTGGGCCTGAGGTGACACACTACATTGTGGTGGAAGGACATGGAGGAAAACTGCTCAGTTTGTGGCAGCCAGGAAGCAGAGAACAAGAGATAGGAAAGGGCCAGGGACACATACAGTCCCCACGGCCACCTCCAGTGACCTACTTCCTCTAGCCATGCCCCACCTGCCTATCGTTTCCACCATCTCCTGGTAAGTCCATTCAAATTATTAATCTATATAATCAATTAATCCATTGATGGGGTCAGAGTTTTCATAATCCAGTCCTTCACCTCTGAACATGGCTGCATTGCCTAAACAAGAGCTTTTGGGAGGGACAAACATTCCACATCCAAATTATAACACATGCATATGACTATGTGCTGAGTCCTATGAGTCCTCCTGCCAAATTATAAACCTGGGGGTGGTCTCGGGGACTCAAAGCACATATATTTATGAGCAGGTCACTTCACCCGTCTGTTCCTGTTTTGTAATCTGTAAAGTGGGGATGATAAAAGGTACCAAATTCATAGGGCTGCTGTGAAGATTAAATGAATTAATACATGCAAAGAACTTAGGAAGCACCTGTTTCATGGTATATACCAAATAAACATTACATTAACTCAAACATAAATGTTCAAGAGCATACAGTTAGATAACACAGGTGCTAGGTGCTGAATATCCATGACATTTTGGTCTTATTGTGGAAGTTACCCTCTTGTCATCTATCAAACATTTAAGTTACTTGGCTTTGTACAGTTCAATACAGTCACCTATCTGGAATATTTGTTTCTGTAACCATGTATTAATTTATCTATAGAAAAAAAGTGACTTGAATTTCATTAGTTTGTTTTCTTGAGTAGACACATAAACATGACAAATTCAACCCTTTAGAATATAATCACCTACAGGACATCTTACCAACTATGACCTATAACATTTTTATTCTACAGGACATTGTGCTATCAATGAAGTGCAGCGAACATTGCAGACAACACTATCTACAAATTCACGTATTAAGCATTTGTGAAGACCACTCCATGCAAAGCTCTGTACAGGCAAGTGCAGCTGAGAGAAGTCACTCAGTGTTCTGAACAGCGACAATCACTGGTCCTGCCACTTAGCCATAGGTGGTGCCTACCAGACACCATGTGGAGCCACCAGACAGCTTCCTCTAACTTTAGGAAATCCTAGGCAGGAATTCTAGCTCATTTCTCAGACACACATGCACATGCACAGCAAAGGCTCATTAATCCCCAGGAAGCCTACAGTCTCTCAGGTCTTTCTCCAGGTCCCTCTCCCGGCACAGTCTACATGGCCCACCTGCTCACTTCTCTATGTGAAACATTGAGAGTACGTTCCGCATGACCCCACTCTCCTCAATGCCCATCTGTGATTGGGGAAGCAGTCTAGTATCTGCCAACCAGATTCATAAACTTATTCTTGGGGATATACCCTATGAATACGTCATTTGTTCCTGCCTCTCAAATAAGGAAAATACCAATTTATAAAGTTACTTTACTCTGGTTCCCTCTTGCCCTGATCATGGTGGCTCCATCCACAGAACCGGGGTTCTAGAGTCAGTCACAGGCAAGAACATCAGTGCAGGGAACCTGCACTCTACCCTGTGTGAAGTGTGTGAAGCCCTTCAGTTCTGCTAGTGATCAGTAGGGGGCGGTCTTGGGAGGTGAGGGCAAGAGGGCCTTATCAACATCTGTTGATTTCTTGTTTAGATGTCATGGCGATCTCACCTTGAGAAGAAAAACACTACTGAGATGAGACATTAAAACACAGTGTT
Source organism: Glis glis (assembly GCA_004027185.1). Lineage (NCBI taxonomy): Eukaryota > Metazoa > Chordata > Mammalia > Rodentia > Gliridae > Glis > Glis glis. The sequence continues at coordinate 36,103 of PVJS01004804.1, forward strand.
TTAAGTAATGAATCAAAGATAACCTTGCGTCAGTCCTAGCCGGTCTTCCTGATTCTAGCCCACTCTGCTTCCCTTTCTTCCCATGTCTGCTCAATAGCAACCAACAATACTTGGAAACCAGAAAATGTTATCCCTCTGCTTGACTCCTTGTGATGGCTCCCTGTCCTATTCTGAGTAAAGGCCAAGGGAGTTGGATGGTCTGCCTGCCCCATCTGACCACCTTCCACAAGAGGCTCCGACCTATCTCCATCTGCATTCCCTCTTGCTCACTTTGCCAAAGCCCTGCTGGTCATCAGACACACCTGGCCTGTTCCTGCACAGTCTCTCCTTCTAGCTCTCCACTCTGCCTGGTCTTCCTCAATACGCACACACCCGCTCCCTCACTTCTTAAAGTCTGCACTCAACCTCAGTCCCTCTGATTCATTTCACCCTGTTTTATTTTTCTCCACAGCACTTACACCATTTGACATATTCAATATATTCACTTGTTAATTTGTTTATTGTCACTCTTTCTCACTAGAATATCAACCCCCAGAAGGGGAGGAACTTTGCCTCCTTCGTCCATTGTGTAGCCTGCAGTACCTAGAATAGTTCTGGGCCCATGATTGGTGCTAAGTAGTCAGCTTCTTCATCAGTGTGACCAAAATACCTGACAAGAACAACTTAAAGGAGGAAAGGTGTATTTGGCTCATGGCTTCAGAGGCTCAGTCCATGGTTCACTGGCTCCAAGGCAGAAACATCATGACCGTAAGGTATGGCAGGAGACAACTACTCATCTCATGGCAGCCAGAAAGCACAGAGGGACAGAAAGCAGCCAGGGACAGATACAGTCCTCAAGGTCACACCCCCCAGTGAGCCACCTCCTCTAGCCACACCCTACTTGCTCACAGTAAGTCCAGTCAAATTATTAATCAGTAGTGATGAGGTTAAATCCCTAACCCAATCATTTCACCTCTGAACATTTCTCCATTGCCAACACATTTTCTGAAGGACATTCCATATCCAAGCCACAACAGCTGCTCAGGAAGTTTCCATTATATGAAGAAATGAATGAATGTGCAAACACTCACAAATCCACAATTTGTTTCCAGTTTCAAAGTGGCTTCTTAGTCACAAAATCACTCCTAAGTATTTAGTGCTCAAAACTGGGTAGGAAATAAGCCTTTGGAAAAAGTGGAGAAAAAAATATATGTTCCTAGGCAATAATTTTGTGCACACAGCCTTAAATATCTCATAACTGAGTTGGTGACTAAGAGTCTTGAAGGATTTTTGAGATTACTGAAGCTACTGCAGTAGGTCAAATCTAGAGAGATCCAGCTCTATATGGTACCTAATGCTAATGCCAGAAATTCTGAGTGCTACCTTTTGCTTTTTTTTTTTTTTTTTCAGTACCGGGGATTGAACCCAGGGGCGTTCTACCTCCGCGCTACGCCCCCGGCCCTATTTTTTATACTTTATTTTGAAACCGGGTCTCACGAAGTTGCGGAGGGCCTCACTAAGTAGAGAGAGAGAAAGAGAGAGAGAGAGAGAGAGAGAGAGAGAGAGCGCTGAGGCTGGCCGCGAACCCGGATCCTCCGGTCTCCGCCTCCCAAAGTACTGGAATTACAAGCGTGCGCCACCACGCCCGGCTGCTACCTTTTTCTAATTAAGGTAGTCCCCCCCTTGAAAGTTTAACTAATATTTTAGTGAAGGCCAAGGATTTATAAGAGTAGCACAGATTTCAAATATCCTATTCCACTGTCCATATAATCATCAAAGTTCCTCAATTTTTGCTTTAAATTATAAAATCATAACCATAACATGAAAATGAGTTTGAAGATAGAATTTTATGAAGGAGATGCAGGGATGAAAAGAACTGAAAGAACTATGTATTACAAATAGAAAAAAGAAATGGAAATCTATTTTAACAATTCTGCCTGATCAGGGGAGTACTTATTAATGAGTGTGCCAGGCACCATGCTACAAACAGGGTAATCAGGGACCAGTCAGAAATGAGATGTTAGAATAGACATATGAACAGGTCATTTACATGTGACGGGGTAAGTGCTTAGAGAGTCATACTGTACTGAATGAGAGGGTATAAATTTACCCATACACTGTTCCTGGCACTCTGGCATAAAGGTCATTTCCAAAGTTATCATTTTATTGGCCAAGACTTTTTCTAAGAAGAATGCAGGACTTAGAACTGACTTGAGTTTGAATGTAGGTTTCATCAGTCACTAATGGGCAACCCTGGGCAGGATATCAAACTATTGGGGGCATAGTTTCCTCATCTTTAAAATGGGATTAACTGATGCTTGGTGTTACTTTAGAGAAGAGTACAGCATAAGAGTTAATACTCTGGAGCTTAGGTATCTGTGTTTAATCCTAGTTCTGTGATTTACTAGCCACGTACCTTGTGTAAGTTACTGGTATTTTAACAGCTGTACATCAGTTTACTTGTCTACAAAACAAGGATAGTAATATTTACTTTGTGATGATTTTTATCATGATTAAGTAATAACAGGTGTGAAGAACAGCTTATAGTAAGTGTTCAATGTTATATGTATTATTAATAAGAGAAATGTAAAGTATCAATAAGGACATCTCACCAACAGATAGGCAAGCATTAAAATGTAACAAATTTAGAAAGTGTATTAACATCAAATGCTGCCAAAGTGAAAGGAAATAGTTTGTAATTCTTACAAACTGCTGGTGAAGAATAGAATGGGGTAGACATCCCAGAGACCACCCTGGCATATATATAAGGGTGGGGTAAAATTAAAAAGTCAGATACAAAAGATTCTATCCTAATACCAACCATGAAAATTTTTAAATTCCACACCAAAAAAAACCCTACTTTATTATCTTTTAAATAAATACATACACTTAATGAAATACTGAAGGTAGATTGGAAGGAGGAGGACACTCATCACACAGTACAGAGAAATTGGTAGAGGATGGATAATGGGAAGGAAGCAAATGAAAATTTAAAAGCCAGTTCTAGTCGTGACGGAGTATAGGTCTTGTGCTTAATACTCTACTACAAAGTAAAATCAGGAACAAAATATACGAAGCAACTATTTTCAGAAAAATGGACAAAATATGGCATAGGGCTGTTTCCCTTGAAGAGAAGAAAAACGCATAAAACCATCCCACATTCCCCCTTATTTCTGCTTGGAAAAACTTTCTAAATTTCCACTAATGGAAGTAGTCTGAACAGACATCAGTCTTGCCAGGCAGAGAAGACCCAGATTGGAGGTGAGGCTGCAGAGGCAGCTTGAAATTATGTTGATATTAGAGAGAATAGAGCTGGTCAAGGAAGGAGCCTCAGAAATCCACGTAAGAAGTTCCAATACTGAGCTGTATTCAAGCACCGGAGACTGCAGAAGGCCTAGTAGAGAACAGCTTCTGGGGGGTTGAGAAGTGAATCAAGAGAACGCACAATGTTAGGAGACACTGGAATTCAGCCAGCCCAAACAAGAAGACGTCGTGAAAGGCCATGGCAGGAGTAAGGCTCATGCCCCAGAGTAAGTGTACTCTAGAACTGCCTAAACAAAGCCAGTAACCTAATCTCAAAAGGATCACGGTGGCCTACCGCCAAAGGTATTGCAGTTTAGGACACAAATAGCACTTTTGAATGGGAAAAATATCCAGCCTCATGATGATGCTGCATTCACAGTCTCCTACATGCAGTAAAAATCAAATCACTATACATATAAAGAAGAGAAATATGACCCCAAATCAGTAGAAATAATGGCAAACTCAAAGACTCCCAGAAATGATACAGATAATGAAGTTGGCAGTTAATGATTTTAGAAGAGCTGGGTGTGGTGGCCCACACCTATGATCCCAGTACTTGGGAGGCTGAAACAGGAGGATCACAGGTCTGTGGCCAGCCTCAGCAACTTAGTGAGACCCTATTTCAAAATAAAAAAAAAGAATTTAGAATAGCTTTTATAAACATGTGCAAGTATTGAAATAAAAATATGAAAATAGGAAATATTTTAAAGAACAAAATGGAACTTTTAAAGCATAAAAATATTATATATTAAAAAAATTCACTGGAAGGCCTTTAGAGCAGGCTGGGTACTACAGAAGGAAAGCTGAGCAAACAAACACAGAATGTGCAGAGAGACTCTGATTAGTTCACTTCTCATCAGAAATAACGAAAACCAGATGAAAATGAACAATATCTTTCAAGTGTAGAAAGTAAAAACAGTCTATCTAGAATACAATAGTCAGTAAAAAAATACTTTAAAAATGAATGCAAATTAAGGTTCTAGATAAAATATGAGAAAATTTATGGTCAACAGACTTTCACTACAAGAAATAGGAAAGAAAGCTTTTCAAGTTGAAGAGAAACAATACTATGAAAACTCAGATATAAGTGAAAGAACAAAAATTGCTGAAAATGATAAGTATGAGTAAAGATAAGACTTCCGTATCTCTTAATTTATTTAAAAGATAATAAATGGTTTAGAGTAAAAACAGTAACAGTACTTTGTAGGAATTATAGCATACACAAAATAAATGTATGACAAAAATAGCACATGGTATAGATATGTGGAACACGAGACAGAAATGGAATTATGTGAACTGTTTTTACATCATTCATAAGGTGGTTGAATTAATAGTAGTCAAAGTTAAAGATGCATGTTGTAATTCTTAATGCAACCCACCAAAAAAATAAAGAGCTATGTCAGGAAGGCCAATAATAGAACAATAAAGTAGAATATTAAAAATTGTTTTATTGATTAAAAGGAAGGAGGGGAAATGAACATAGAAGTAATGGAACAAATAGAAAATAAATAGCTTTTACTCAGCCATATTGATAATCGCATTGAATATAAATGGAATTAACACTGTAACTAAAATCAGGCCTTGTTAGAGTGAATAAAAATAACAAGTCCCAACAGTTTGCTGGATTAAGCATATACTTTATAGAACAGGGGAAAATATGCTACACAAATACTGATTCTAAGAAAGATAGAGTGGCTGTATTAATATTAGATAAAGAAACATCAAGACAAAGTAATATTAGACTAAAGAAGGATATTTCATAATAATAAAAAGGTCAATTAATTAAGAATTAAAAATTCTAAATGTATGTGTATGTAATGACAAAGCTTCGAAACACATGAAGCAAAAACTGTCAGGACTAAAGGGGGAAATAGACAAATTCACAATTATAGTTGACAACTGGAATACTCCTCAGTATCTGGGAAGAAAAGTAGACAAAAAAAAACTCAGTAAGGATATGGGATGTCTGAACAATGCCATCAGTCAACTGATATTTCTAGAACATTACCTGTAAATAGTTAAGAATACAGTTTCTTTTCATGTGCACGTAGAATTTTATCAAGATAGACCATATGCTGGGCAATAAAGTATGGCTCTATAAATTTAAGATTTTGGCATCATATAAAATGTACTCCTGGAGACAAAGGAATTTACATTAGAAATTAAGAGAATTAAAAAGATATCAACTAAGTGCAATAAGGTATTCTGGATTGGAAGAAAGAAAGAATATTAGTGGAAAGACTGGTAAGTTTCATTAGTAATGTTCTGATGTTGGTTTCTTAGAATTGACAAATGTACCATGGTAATGTAAGGTATTATCATCAGGGAACCTGGATGAGAGACATACAGAAACTATCAATGATACCTTTGTGATCTTTTCGTAAATCTAAAATAAAATACTCATTTTAAAACCAGGTTTCTTTTAAAATCTCTAAATATTTTGGAAGTAAGTGATACAGTTATAAATACCCCATGGCTCAAAGAAGTCACAAGGTAAATAGGAAATATGTTAACTGAATGACAATGAAATCACAATATATAAGAACTTGTGGATTTCAGCTAATGCTTGGAAATTTAGACCTATCAATGCCTAATTAGAAAAGAACAAAGATTTAAAAATCAATGATATCAGCTGATTCTTCGAGAAGCTAAAAATTAAGCCCAAAGTAAGTAGGAAGAAGGAAGCAATAAAAAGTGGAAATCAACAAAACAGAAAACAGATGATCAAAAGAAAAAAAATCAACAAAACCAGAAGCTGGCTCTTCAAAAAGATTAACAAAATGGATAATCCCCTAGCAGGACCATTTAAAAAAGAAATGACAAGACACAAATATCAGGAACGAAAGAGGGAACATAATTATAGAAGCTATAGTTATTAGAAGGATAATACGTAACATGAAGTGTATGCCAGTAAATTCAACAGTTTAGGTGCAAAAAGAAAATTCCTTGACAGACACAAATTAGCAAAACCAGTACAGGAAGAAATCAGTCTGAAAAACCCTGTATCTCTTAAGAAAAAATTAACTCATAATTAAATCCTCCTCCCCCCAAAAATTTCAACCCCAGATGGTTTCACAATGAATTTTATCAAATGTTTGAGGAAGAAATGTCACCAATTGTATTGGTCAGGGTTCACTAGACTAACAGAATTCACAGAATGAGTATATGGAAAAAGGGATTTATCAGATCAGCTTACAATGTAGTCCTGAGTTCCAACTGCACGTGGAGAGTCAGAGGAACCAGTAGCTGGTCAAACAATCTAAGAGCTCTTCCGAGAAATGATGGTGAAGTTTCAGTTCGAAGGGCTGGAGGCCGACGATCTCAGAGAGCAGAAGATCAAGAAGCTCTTCAGAGAAACGGCAAACTTGGAGGCCGACGATCTCAGACGAGAGCAGCTGCGTTTTCTTCGGAAAGAGACGCACATCCCTCTACGCTGCTTTCTCCTTCTTTTATCTAAGTCCTGCACCTATCAGAACCCTGCTGCCTACATTTAAGGCAAGACTTTGTTTAATCTGCTGTTACACACCCAAAGTCACATGATCTTGGGTGTGTCCTGATCCGGTCAAGTTGACAAATTAGATTAACTATCACACCAATCATACACAAACTCTTCAGAATATAGAGGACAGAACACTTTCCATAGGATGCCCTGTTATCTCAAGAATGGCCTAAAGGTACACTTATTGTAGCTTATTTTATGAGACCAGCATATCCCTCATTCCAATATCAGACAAATATATTACATTGAAAAAAAATTAGACCAATATCCCTTATAAATATAAATGGAAAAATCCTTAACAAAATATTAGCATATATGTGTGTGTGTGTGTGTGTGTGTGTGTGTGTGTGTGTGTATGGGATACATATATATCTCACAACCAAATGGAATTTTTCCTCAGGAATGCAAGGTTCATTTAACACTTAAAAATCAATTGATCAATGTAATGCATTACATTAACAAAACAAGTGGGAAAATCATGTAAATGTCTCAATAGTTGCAGAAAATGTATTTGGCAATTCAATACATATGCCTCATTGAAATGCATAGTACATTAGGAAAGAAGAAACCATCCCCTTCCCGATAAAGATCATCTGCTAAAACAGTACAGGTATACCATCCTTAATGACAAAATGCTCCAGAGTCACTCTAAGGTTGAGAAGAAGGTAAGATGTCCACTACTTCCCACTTTTTAAAATATTGTACTGAAGCCGGGCGTGGTGGCACATGCTTGTAATCCCAGTACTGGGAGGCTGAGACTGGAGGATCCAGGTTCACGGCCAGCCTCAGCTATTTAGTGAGGCCATCCGCAACTTAGTGAGACCCTGTTTCAAAATAAAGAATAAAAAATAGGGCTGGGGGTGTAGCTCGGAGGTAGAATGCCCCTGGGTTCAATCCCCAGTACTGAAAAAAATTAAAAAATAAAATTAAATATTGTACTGAAGGTCTTAGTGCAATGAGGCAACACCAAAAACCAAGACATAAAGATTGAAAGTGAAGAATTAAAATGATCTTTACTTATTTATTAAATGACCTTCACATGTTTATAGAAAACACAATTTTATATAGAAAATTCCTAATTAATCAAAAAATATTACTACAAAATAGTACTATAAAAATATTACTCAGGTACAATGTTACAGTTAGGAGGAATAAGTTCTGGTGTTCTTTGACACAGTTTGGTGAATATAGTTTAAAAATAGTGCATTGTACATTTCAAAATATCTAGAAGCTAACATTTTTAATGTATTTGCTACAATGAAATGATAAAAGTTTAAGGTGATAAATGTGCTAATTACCCTGACTTGATCATTACTCAATGTATACATGAACCAAAACATACCCCAGAGATATGTGCAAATGAGTGTCAAAGAAATATAAATAAATATCTATTTATTTTAGCAAAGTCACTGAATACAAGATCTATATGCAAAATTAAATTATATATTTATAGAGTAATAATAAATTATTTGAAATAAAAATGTGAAGCTATGCCGGGTGTGGTGGCGCACACTTGTAATCCCAGTACTTGGGAGGCTAAGACAGTTGAATCACAGGTTCACAGCCAGCCTCAGCAACTTAGTGAGACCCTGTTTCAAAATAAAATAGTGCTAGAGGTATAGCTTGGAGGTAGAATGCCCCTGGGTTCCATCCCCAATACCACACACACACACACAAAACTGTGAAGATATCATCTATAATAATGTAAAATATCATTAAAAATTAACAAAGTGCATAAGACATCACAAATGACAAAAACATACAAAGGAAAATTAAAGATTGAAACAAATAAAAAGATAGATCACATCTCTGATTTGGAATCTTCAATGTTGCTAAGATAATTTTACCCAAATTCCTCTGTAGATTCACTGCCATTTCAATAAAAATCCCACCACATGTTTTTTTAAGAAAAGATGAAAACAGAGAAACCAATTCCAAAATTTTCATGAGGAACACAAATAACCCAGGATTTAGCCAATAAAAGAACCTTAAAAATGATCAAAGTTGGAAAAATAATATAGATGATGTTTTTCTATGTCTGACATAGGACTTGTATCCAAATATATGAAAGACTTCTTCAACTCAGTAATAAAAAGACAAATAATCCAATTTTTAAGTGGTCAAACTACTTGAATATTTGTATGTGTATTAGTCAACTTTCTGTTAATCAAGTACCTGAGGTAATAAGTTTATAAGATAAAAGGTTTACTTTTGCTCACAGTTTTGGAGGTTTCAGTCCATGATTGATTGGTTCCATTGCTTTTGGGCCTGTGGCAAGGCAGCACATCATGGTGGCAGCATGTGACAAACTGTTCACCATAAGGCTGGGATGCAAGAGAGGGAGGAAAAGGAGAGCCTGGGTCCCACTATCCCCTTCAAAGGCATGTCCCTCATGACTAGAAGATCTCCCACTAGGCCCTATCTGTTAAAGGTTCCACCACCTCCCAGCAGGGCCAAGCTGAGGACCAAGCTCTTAACACATGGGCCTTTAGGGAAACATTGCAGATCCTATATCATTCTGTATTCGTCAGGATTGTGCAGAGAAACAGACCCAATAGAATATATATATTATATATAATATATATATATATTATATATGTATATATATATTATATATATATATAATTATGAAAGGGGATTTATTAAATGGGCTCATATGATCAGAGGCTATCTGCTGGTTAGAGAGCCAGGGAAACGGGTAGCTGCTCAGTCCAAGAAGCTGGAAGGCTTAAAATGAGGAGAGGCCAAGGATGCAGCCCTGGTCCAAGGCTGAAGGGCTAAAAGGCCCCCTTGAGAGCTACTCATGCAAGTCCGTGTTCAAAAGCTGAAGAATTTGTAGTCCAATGTCCATGGTTGGAAGCAGCAGCCAAAAATGTACCACTCAAGTTCGACTGTGCACATGTGTGTGGGAGTTTCCCCCTTCTTCCACTTTTTCATTCCACCCAGGCCCCACCCATTGGACGATGCCATCCATGTTCAGAGCGGGTCTTCCCCACTCAGTTTGCTGACTCACATGCACATCTTCTCTGGAAACATCCTCACAGACACACCCACAAGTGTGCTTCACTGATTTTTAGGCATCTCTCAATCTAGTCAAGTTAACAACCACAGTTAATCATCACAGTATGTACCCCAAAACCACTTGGAAAAAGAACTCAACATTAGTAGTCAACAGTGAAATACTAAATAAGTAAATGAAATAAGATTTTGCACTTACCCAAATATATAAAATTTGAAAATTGATAACAATAAATGTTGTCGTGGTTGTGGAGCAACTGGAACTCTCCTACACTGCTAAAGAGGATGTAAAATTATACAAACACCATGAAAAACTGTTTGGCAGTTTCTTATCAAGTTGAAAATATGCTTACCCTATGGCCTAACAATTCTACTCCAGGCATATAAATATATATCTAAAAGAAATTTTAAAACATATGTCCACAAAAACCTTTGTATAAGCCAGGCGTGGTGGCGCACACTTGTAATCCCAGTACTTTGGGAGGCGGAGACCGGAGGATCCGGGTTCGCGGCCAGCCTCAGCTCTCTCTCTCTCTCTCTCTCTCTCTCTCTCTCTCCGTCTCTTTCTCTCTCTCTCTCTTTCTCTCTCTCTACTTAGTGAGGCCCTCCACAACTTCATGAGACCCGGTTTCAAAATAAAGTATAAAAAATAGGGCCGGGGGTGTAGCGTGGAGGTAGAATGCCCCTGGGTTCAATCCCCGGTACCGCAATAAAAAAAAAAGCTTTGTATAAGAATGTTCATAGCAGCTTTACATATAGTAGAGAAAAAATGTAGACAACACAAGTATCCATCAGCAGGATAATGAATAAACACATCATGGTACATTCATGCAATGGATACTACTCAGCAATAAAAAGGAATGAAGCACTAATATACTCAATGACGTGGGATGTGGATGAATCCTAAAAACATTACTTTGAGCTAAAGAAGACTTGTTTAAAAGTGTTTCCATGGTATAATTCTATGTATATGAAGTACAATAATAGGCAAAACTAATCTCTGGTAATAGAAAGGTGCCTTCATGAGCTGGGCGTGGTGGCGCACGCTTGTAATCCCAGTACTTTGGGAGGCGGAGACTGGAGGATCCAGATTCGCAGCCAGCCTCAGCTCGCTCTCTCTCTCTCCTTAGTGAGGCCCTCTGCAACTTTGTGAGACCCAGTTTCTCAAAATAAAGTATAAAAAATAGGGCCGGGGGCGTAGCGCAGAGGTAGAATGCCCCTGCATTCAATCCCCGGTACCGCAAAAAAAAAAAAAAAAAAAAAAAGAAAGGTGCCTTCATGGGGAAGCAGGGGAAGAGGATGACAGGAAGTTATTGGTCAACAATTACAAAATTAGAAATAGATAGGAGGAATAAGTTCTGTTGTTCTATATAGCACTGTAGGGTGACTAGAGTTAATAATATTGCACTACATCTTTCAAGACAACTACAAGATTCTGACAGAATTCAACTAGATAGATCAATCAACTGATTCAACTAGAAGAAATGATAAATGTTTGAAAGGACAGATGTGCTAAATACCCTGATCCAATCATCACACTATGTATTTCTTTCCTTTTTCTTCTTCTTCTTCTTCTCTTTTCCCTTTCCTTTTCTTTTTCGGTCCTTTCCACATCCTTCCTTCTTTATCTTGCTCCTTTTTGGTAGGTGAGGAGGATAATATGCATATTTATTCAAGGACTTGGAAATATTTTTATTACATATTTTAGGTGAATTGTCAGGTTACAAAGAAACCATATTTACTGTAATGACACATAAAGTCATATAACTACTATACAAATGTTTATCTATCAATGTATTAAAAGAGGTTGCTTCTAGGTATTGGAGCTTGCAAACTTTTTTTTTTTTTGTACTGGAGATTGAATCCAGGAGCGTTCTACCTCTGAGCTACACCCCTAGCCCTCTTTTTTATTTATATATTTTTATTTTCAAACAGGGCCTTTCTAAGTTGCTGAGATTGGCCTTGAATTTGTGATCCTCCTGCCTCAGCCTCCCCAATATTGGGATTACTGGCGTATGCCACCACACCTGGCTTTGTAAACATGTTTATAGTAGAATCTTGCTAACTTACAGCTTCCTATTTTATCTAGGCACTGTTTGACCTGGTCACACAGCAAACTCCCCACAGGAGCTGGGGGTGTGGCTGGGAAGTAAAATTCCCCTGGATTCAATCTCCAGTACCATAAAAAAAAGAATGAGTACTGTCTTATTAGGTATAGTTCTTCCTTTTTCTGCCCTGCTTTCTAAGGAAAAGAAAAGATTGCACTTCCTATTCTGAGGGCTGGACATTTACCATCAGAATTTAGACACACCTTGAAACCTTACTGTATATATATGCAGTAAGGATGCAATGAGAAGTAACTTTCTCACTGTAAATATTTCTTCAGTTCAGCCTCATAGTATTAATTATAGGTAATAGCACAACTCATAAATATCCTTATTTCCATTTCTAGAATAGCTGATTTCAAGCACAAAATCCCAAATTACTCACAAATGAGCCCGCCTTACACCTTCTGGACTTGCCAAACAGGTTCATCTTCACAGTGATTATCGAGGCAGTAAAATTTGCTGAAGTAGAGTCTATAGTCATTAAGAAAGCATCCCATTATATTTAATATACTACTATTATATTTGCTGTGTTCTGATTCTTTGAAAATTGGTAAACTGTATTTATGTTTGATGTGATAAATTTCTTTTTTTAATTTTTTTATGTTTTTATTGGTGCATTGTACTCTCACATCACAATGAGTATCAGTTTGGTGTTAACATACATGCACACAGCTCCTGGTGTCCCTCCCCGCCCCCGTCTCCCCCCACCTCCCCCCCCACATGTAGCACTGAGAATGATGTTGGTATAATCTCATATATACACATTGTTTATGATAGTAATTCCAAAGATTCACTTCTTTCTTACCCTTACCCTTCCCTTGTACCCCTTCCCTTGCACCACTGAGGGTTCTCCGTTGTCATTGGAGTCCCTAACCCACTACTCCCTAAGTTGCGCATATTAATGAAAACATATGTCCCTTCTTTTTTTGTGATTGGCTAATCTCACTTAACATAATGTTTTCCAGATCTTTCCATTTTCTTGCGAATGCTGTTATTTTGTTCTTCTTTATTGCTGAGTAGAATTCCATTGTGTGTATGTGATAAATTTCTATTAGCCAGATAATTTAATAATCCAGAAGACTGGTTTTCCCATCATGTTGGAAACCCACTTTTAAAGCCTTTGGTGCATAACAAAATTGAACTTGATGATGTTATTATATCACAGGTATTTGCAGTTCCACTTTTTCTCCAGGAAGGAGGCTGAGAGTGCATTGATAGTGGCCTGGGATCCTGATCAGCTGATGAATCTGAGGCTCTGTATTTATTCCAGAAAATAAAATCATTTTGTTTAAAATTATTGTGAGCATTATGTATTGTGCCATCAAAAGACTTTTCTTCTTAGGGAAAGAATAAACTTTCAACCAGATATAAATATCCGTAGTTACTTGCAAAGGACCACACACATTTCCTGGAGGAAGAGTATACCACAATCCAGTTTCCTCTCTATGAATCTATGAACACAAGCCAATTTCAAGAACTGCATTAAGCCGGGCGTAGTGGCACATGCTTGTAATCCCAGTACTTTGGGAGGCAGAGACCGGAGGATCCAGGTTCGCGGCCAGTCTCAGCTTGCTCTCTCTCTCTCTCTTTCTCTCCCTGTCTCTCTCTCTCTCTCTCTCTCACTCTCTACCTAGTGAGGCCCTCCGCAACTTCATGAGACCCGGTTTCAAAATAAAGTATAAAAAAATAGGGCCGGGGGTGTAGCGCGGAGGTAGAACGCCCCTGGGTTCAATCCCCGGTACCGCAAAAAAAAAAGAACTGCATTAAAATAAAAGTGTGACAAGCCTTTGTAAGTGGAAGGGCTCCCAAGAGGGTAAAAATTAGAAAGCACACATTTATAAGATACATTTTACCTCGTAGATCACCAAAGCATGGCGATTCATTCATTCATTTATCTTTTTATTTAACAAGTAAAATTTTCTGTATTTTAAAATTATCATAAAACTTAAGATTTTTACAAATTATGCAAATATAAAATTGCACTGTAGGTGAAACTGTATTTAAATGAATACCTGCCAACATGCTTTTAGAAGAATCCATGACATATTCCTTAATGTTGAGGATGTTCTTTTTCTACTCAATCTTATTCTCTTTGCACTACGTGTACCTTAGAACAAATTCTAGTGTAGCAAACCCAGATCATAATTCCCTATGGGGTGGGGGTGGCAGAAGTGATTTCATGAACAAGGCAGTTGCTCCAATTGGCTTTTTCTTTTCCTGCTTAGTGGCAGAGAGCCTCCAGGTGGCGCCAGAGTACAGCAGATTTATAACAACTCATAAAGCACGTTGAATCAAAATAGTTTCCACTGTAGTGGTGCATGCCTCTAATCCCAGTACTTGGGAGACTGAGACAGGAGGACCACAGGTTCAAGGACAGCCTCATCAAGTAGTGAGATAGTGGCCCACAGAGAAAAGTGAATTGTGTTCATCTTTGCCTTATTTCCATTTTCTAACTACTTTTCATATTCGATAATCTGTCTTTTCTGCCAAATTTCAAGAGGAAGAAATTGTGAATGGTGATCTCTTCCTGACAATAATTTCCGGTGTCAGTTAGCTATTCCCATGCATGTGTCCAAACTAAAATAAGTTCCTTGAGGGAAGGTTCCCAAACCTTCCATTCCTCTGTACATTTTCCCAGCTCGTGGCTAGATACAGTATAAGCCCAAGAAATCCCCTAGTACTTAGGAGGCTAAGATAGGAGGATGGCAGATTTGAGGCCAGCCTCAACAACTTTTTTTTTTCGGTACCGGGGATTGAACCCAGGGGCGTTCTACCTCCACGCTACACCCCTGGCCCTATTTTTTATACATTATTTTGAAACCGGATCTCATGAAGTTGCGGAGGGCCTCACTAAGTAGCTGAGGCTGGCTGCGAACCCGGTCCCTCCGGTCTCCGCCTCCCAAGTACTGGGATTACAAGCATGCGCCACCACGCCCAGCCAGCCTCAACAACTTAATGAAACTTTCAGCAACTGACCGAGATCCTGTTTCAAAATAAAGAATAAAAAGGCCCGGGGGTGTACCTTGGAAGTAGAATGCCCCTGGTTCAATCCTCAGTACAAAAAACAAAAAAATACACATTCTCTACTCTTAGGTGGTTCATATCTTCTCAAAGAGTCACATAATTAATAAGATTCTGGAATAATTCAGGTCTACTTTTTTAAAAATAACTTTCCCTGTAGATTGTATCATAAACATTTCGAAGTTTCATAAATTATGCAACACATAAATCACACTGTATATAAAACTGTACTCATATCTGAACACATGCAGTCAGAAGAATCCATAGCATATTCCTTAATGTTGGCATGTTCTTGAAACTCATTAAATCCCTAAAAGATGATTTGGTACTGACCAGATGGGGAGGGGAAGGGTGTGGAGTTAATCATTTAAAAATCTATGAATCAGACTCTGAGCTTGCATTAGCTGAGCTGTTCTTTCTATAGCAACTCCAGATTTATGCTGTATTCAGCAATTATGGCCTCAGCTCCCTTTAAATATTAAGTATTTAATCCTCTGGAATGGAGTTTAGGAAGCATTAGGTGACCAACTGTTCCTTGTGGTTACGCAAGTTCAAAAATGAATGAGTGAATTAGCTCTGGAGTTTGGAGTAGGAACACAAGAATGGAATCATTTACACATGAAATTCCACTGGGTAGGGCCATTGGGAAGGCATGGACTACCCTCAGAGGGTCATGCATGGAAAATCAAGAGAAATAAAGAGACTAGCCAGGAATGGTGGCACACACCTGTAATCCCAATACTTGGGAAGCTGAGGCAAGATGATCGCAGGTTCGAGGACAGCCTCAGCAACTTAGTGAGGCCCTCAGCAACTAAGATCCTGTTTCAAATTTTTAAAAAATAATTTTTAAAAAGGCTGGAAGTGTAGCTTGGAGGTAGAATGTCCCTGGGTTCAGTCCAAGAAAGGAAGAAAGACTGACTGACTATGGAGCCATTTTGCCTTTAAATATAGAATAGTATTTTTATTTTGACTAGTTTTCAGCAAATTACTAAAGAATGGAGACAAATTTAGGTAGAATCATAAAAAGGATCTATAAAATATATCTCCCAACCTGTCTTCCTGTCTGACTTAGTATCTTAATATTAATTATACTGCTTTTTGTTGTTGTTGTATCGCCCACAAATCATCGCGCTCCTCCCCAAGTAACCAGATAACAAATCACATGAGAATAAAGTCTTGGAAGAGCTGGCTAAGGGCTGACACCCAGCAATGGTCGATGATAGAATGGCTCTTAACCAGGAGTGAGGGGTGAGGTGACAGTGCGTTGTGGGCCTCCTCTGGAATTCCACCTAGAGAATCTTTTCAGTTGACAGTTTGAAATCAAGTCCATCCATTCTGAACTTACTGTGGTTCGAGTTGGGACTTTTCAACTTTAGAGTGGTGTGAAAGCCACACACTGGCAGTGGGAACCACACTTCCAAGCTTGCTTTTCCCGGGCTGGCGATGGGTGGCCTGTGCTCTCGCGATACCTGGCATCTTCTGGCGAGACCTGGCATCCTCTCGCGATACCCGATACGCTCTCGCGATACTTCTCCGGGCAGCGCCAATGGCGGAAACGCACGATGCTCTACAGAGCGCGGTCCAGTAGGTTAGGGAGGTTTCAACCTGTCATGGGTTCTTTGGGAATAACTAAATGAAGGAACATACGTAGACGTGTAGATATTTCCAGAAAGCACAGGAACTAACTGCAGTTTCCAGCCATCTGTCTTCGCTCGCATTGTTTTGGGACACCCACCCACCCTCCATCCAGGCTCTCCCCCAGTCACTTCCTCCTCTGTCAAGATGGCTGCAAGTGAGCCCGGTGTGGCGATGCTTGCTTGTAATCCCAGTATTTGGGAGGCGGAGACGGGAGGATTGCAGGTTCAAGGACAGCCTCAGACCTTGTTTCAAAATAAAATAGGGATAGGAGTGTAGCCCGAAGGTAGAATGCCCTGGGTTCAACCTCCAGTACAGAAGAAAAAGGAGAAGGAGGAGAGAAGGGGGAGGTAGGGGGGGAAAGAAAAAGAAGAAAGAGGGAAAAGAAAGGGAGGAAGAAGGAGGCGATGACTGGCCCCACCTTGGACCTGTAGGATGGGCAGGAAGCCCTGAGGTGGAGCTGGGAATCCTCGTTTTAAATAAGCCAGGGGCTCACTTCTGATGTGTCAGTTTTAGGGACAGCAGTAACCTGTGTCCCCTCGTATTGTCCTATTCTTCATTCCTCCACACCTCCCTTTGACAGAGGAAGGAGTTATTAGAGTCATGCTTCTTGAACTTTATTGCGAAATGAATCACTGGAAATCTTGTTAAAATGGAGATTTGATGTGGTTAGTCAGCCGGGGTAGGGTCTAAGCTTCTGCATTCCTAACAAGCTCCCCCATGATGATGATGCTGCATCTGTGAACATTTTGAGTAGCAAGGATTTAGGGCAGGAAATCTATGACTGTCTGCAGAATGTAACACTGAATGATAGTCCTGCTTATGCTTTTTTAATTTGTGAATTTCCAGCTAGGCGTCTTGGCACACACCTGTAATCCCAGTACTTAGGAGGCTGAGACAGGAAGAGTGCAGGTTCAAGGACAGCCTCAGGAACATACATGGTGAGACTCTCAGCAACCTAGGAAGACCCTGTTTCAAAAACAAAGAAAATATAAAAGGACGGGCGGGGGGTGTAGTTTGTAGGTAGACCGCCCCTGGGTTCAATCTCTAGTAACACGCACACACACACACACACACACACACACACACACACACATTGTGAGTTTGCTGGTTGTGTAATAAGTTCTGAAGGTTGAATATGCATATACAGTACAGTGTTCTAATCAAATAAAATGTACAGCAAAATTAGCTGTCATTTAACCATGTATCATCAATAATGCATTGCACAGTAATTAGGCATAACTGCTAAGCAGGTCACATAATTGCCATCATTAATATTGCTTTTTTTGCAAATCACACCCTTTGCTTGTCTCTTCTCTTTTGATTTGTTCCTCACAATACAAAAGAACGTTTTATCATTATGTCCTCACTCACTTGGTGCTGTGAAAAAGTTTGATCCAGATGATAAATAATTTTGTCATGCTATTTTGTTTCTGAAAAGGGGAATGATTTAGGAAAATAACAAGGGGTTTAAAATCAGAACTTCCCAGATTCCCAGTTTTATCTAGGTTGCCTTGATCTTCTTGAGTGCCATAGAATGACACAGATATGCTCAGGAGAAGTGGTTAGCTCATGATTCTTCAGAAACTCAGTAAACAGATTTTAATCCCCACTGCTGATAGAGAGTAGGGAGGGACACAGGGGTTGATAAAAAATATATATATATATAGATGGTAAGACACTCACATAAAAAGGAACTGCCCCCAAACTCTTTTGATCTTATCTGGTTATTTAAGATGGGAAGGTAGAAGGAGGAAAGTGGCCTTCAAAGCAAAGCTTCTAGGTTCTGTTGAGACCTGCAACAGGTGAGGGCATGAAGAGATTCAGGCACATCTCTGTCTGCAATAAAGTAAAATCCAAGAAAATGATCATATTCATTTTTATAGTATTTCCTTCTCCAAGAGTCTATTTCAGCAATCTACCCTGGCTGGCAGGTTAGAGTAGGAAGTAATGAATAGTTTATCCAGCTGGTTCTGTAGAGAAAATTAGCTCACAAAATTCAACCAATATAAGATATTCCCTTAGAGAAGTTCAGTGGAGACTACAACACTATAACATGATATGCAAAGCTACACTAAAAGCTTTAACCCAAGTGGCACTTCCATTCTAGTATGGAAAACAGAAAGACTGGGAAAAAAAGAAAATAGGAGCAAAAGTATAAAAACAATAAGGAAATGCATCAAGATCCACTGATGGCAGATGGATGGGATGGAAAGACCCTTTTCCCAGAGGGCTCATTTTGCAGCAGACCTGCCTTGCTGGGTCAGTTTGTGGCCTCTGCCTGTGAGCTGATCAGAGGGTGTGGTCACATCTATAAAGCACAAATAAGACTTCTGTGATCTAGCCAATGTCTAAGTTTAGTTCATTTATTGACACTAAAACATTCCTTAGAAGTTTCTACTGAAATATTTACCCTACATAGTATGTATTAATTCTGAAGTTTATAATTTTCCATTCTTCCTAATCACAAAGTTTTCAGATAAAGAAATTTCAGAAAAAAAAAATTGTTTTTGTTCTGGGGATTGAACTCAGGGGTGTCCTACCTCTGAGCTATACCCCCAGCCCTTTTTTATTTTTTAGTTTGAAACAGGGTTTCACTAAGTTGCTTAGGTTCTCGCTAAATTGCTGAGACTGGCTTCTAGCCTGCGATCTTCCTCTCTCAGCCTCCTAAGTAATAGGATTATAGGCATGTACCACCACACCTAGCTAAGAAAAACTCTTTAAAGAGGAATTTCCTGTTAAGCTATTCAGGATGGTGTTCGAGCAACAAAAATTTTATGGAAATCAAGTTAGTACACTTGAAATAAGTAACCCTTGGTGGCCCATCTCCCCCAAAGAGTCCCAAACCGTATGTGTTGAACTGTGACTCTTATTTCAGCCGTCTCCCTGGAACAAATCCTTATTGAACCCCTATCCTCAATGTGATCAAAAACAGCCCTTCCAGCCTCCTTCTGCTCCCTCTCAACAGAGACCAGAGTTGACCTCTAGTTTTGGGAGATCTCTAGGACCCTACCACCACAGTTTAAAGAGCAGTTCCTGCCTTACAAGGGACCTCTCTGTCCCTGGGATTTTTAGGTGCCCCGTGGAGACTGCAGGCTTGCTGAGTCAAAATTTGTCCAGCTTAACTCATGCATGTATCATGTGGTTGGTGGTGGTTTCATTTGAGTTAAGGCCGCGGTCTACGACACTGAGCACAAAGCGACTCATCTGGCCTATGAGAGGGGAATGAAGTTGGGTATTTTTCAGTGTCTTTTTTTTTTTTTTCGCGGTACTGGGGATTGAACCCAGGGGCATTCTACCTCCGCGCTACACCCCCGGCCCTATTTTTTTATAGTTTATTTTGAAACTGGGTCTCACGAAGTTGCGGAGGGCCTCACTAGGTAGAAAGAGAAAGAGAGACAGGGAGAGAGAGAGCTGAGGTTGGCCGTGAACCCAGATCCTCCAGTCTCCGCCTCCCAAAGTACTGGGATTACAAGCGTGCGCCACCACGCCCGGCTTTTCAGTGTCTTTTTGATGCAAGAAAGTCAGTGTGTTGTGTGGATGTTATAATGGGACTACCCTAGGATGGCATGGAGCCCACTTGACTCAAATCAGATCCAGCCAGGGGAGTCAGACCTAGCAAATTACACCACAGACAATTATGCCTCCAAATAAGAAATTATAATCACAGAAGGGAGTAATTAGGGTCCTTAATTGCACATTATTCAAAGTTTCCCCCACCTCCTTCAATGAATTAGCATGTCTCCATAGATCCAGCCCTAAAAGGATACAGAAAGAGATTTGGCTAGTTTTAAAAGAAATCAAACTGTATACAAAGAAACTCAACAACTAACAATGAAACCTTCCATAGAGGCCAGCTGAGTTATACCAGTCAATGACACCATCCAAAGGCAGGATGAAGGCCCAAAGGAGGCCTCACGATGCTATCTGGCCAGATACCTCAGGCCCAAAGAAGGGCTAACCTGGACTAGGAGCTCTCCAACTTGGCTGCCCATTGGGAACATCTGGGAAGTTTTTAAAATACCAACAGAATTAATTATTCTGGGGAACCACTTCTCAGGGGGAAAAGTGGGGATGGGGACTGACTTGTGATTTGTTAAATCTGCCAATCGCTATGGTAGAAATATCACACAATAGCCAATTTTACGCCACTGACAGGATGCCAATGAACACCGAGTTGGAGATAGAATTGCAGCTGGGACCAGCAGGCTCCAACAGACCACAGAAGAGACTGGACTTCGCCCTGAGACTGTTTTCCATGGGGAGGGGTGAGGCCTGAGCTAGGGGACCTGCAAAACTTCTCCCAGGTGATTCTAGTGCACATCCAGTTTGAGAATCACAGTCCTCCTCCAGGTAGCTTCCCTCCAGGCTTCTTCTGCTCACACCTGTCATCACCACCTTAGAAACTGCCAGGTGAGCACCTTTCCATCCACATGCTGCCACGCCTTGGGATAATGCTCTTAGGGGAAGCCGCACCCCTCCTCCTGCAAGCCCATGCTAAGTTGCTCATTGGGGGCCTGATGTGGATGGTCTCTAAAAGTAGTTCATTTATTAAAAAAAAAAGTCTTAGGTATTGCATGGCTAGCCCCAGAGGAAACGATTAAAATCATTCTTCCTGACTTCAAGCAGTTTCTAGTCTGGAAGGAGAAGAAGAGAAGTGAGGCAACAGTGTCAGGAAAGCAGGGGAGAGGAGAACAGAGAGGGCCAGTGCTGCACATGCTGTTTATCTGCAAACCCAGTACTTTTTCAAACCCCTCGTTGCCTCAATGATAGCAAGTAGAAAACTAAGTCTCACTTCTCCTGCTTCCCTTAAAGCTAAGTGTGGCGATGAGACAGTTCTAACCAAGGAAAGAGAGAGGCCAAATTCAGCCAAAAGCTTCCAAACGTTTTTGTTTTTAATGTTTAAAAAAGAAGGAAACGCAAAGTTCATATAGTCTCTGTCTGGAGCTGTCGCAGCCATCTTATAGTTGTGAGGTTAAAGGCATGAGAATCACAGACACACTAGCTCCAGCAACTTTTAGTCATTAAACCAATTCTAGAAGTTGCTTAAGTTTGGGTAAAGGCTTGTAAGTCAGGTTTTCTCTGACTAGCAGCCCATTGCAATCCAAACTGGTATAGGTACACAATCCATACTGAAAGGTTGGGCTGGAATGCTTCCTAGAAAGAAAGAAAAAAATAACTCCTGACACTTCAGCTAAATCTTAGAAAATGAGACAAATCAGTAATGGGGAGAAAGGGTTCTAAGAAGAGTAATAGGAGCCAACATCTATAGGCACAAAAAAGGCACGGCACATTTTGGCAAATAGAAGGTGGTAGAGACTGGCAGGAGCCTGGGATTTCTCTGAGGGCTTAAAGGGACATGAAGCCAGAGACAGAAATAAATACCCAGTCATGAGGCACTCTTCGTGCCAACTACAGAAATTAAAACTAGATCTTAAGGCAAAGGTTACATTTTGAAGTTTAGGAGCCTAAATGATCAAATATATACCTCTAATATTGTATATTACTTCCAGAAATTTTTTACTCAACTTCTTGATTTATAATAGTGAAAAAACTAGAAATAATATAAATATCACCAATAGAACACAGAGAAATAAATTATGATAACTCCCACTGATAGAATAGTTTTGCAACCATATTTTAGGTATATGTTATTATACTAGTGGCATAATATCGAAAGAAAAATTCATGATATAAGATTATGTGCCAGCCAGGCACGGTGGTACATGCCTGTAATCCTAGTCATTCAGGCTGAGACAGGAGGGTCACAAGTTTGAGGCCAGCCTGGCAACACAGTGACACCCCATCTCGAAAACAAACAACAACAAAAAACTATGTGCCATAAAATCTTAATCTTTCAGGAAAAAAAAAGGCATGGCAAGAAGGACTAAACAAACAAATTATAAAATTGTAATTGTGAAGCCGGGCGTGGTGGCGCACGCTTGTAATCCCAGTACTTGGGAGGCTGAGACCGGAGGATCCAGGTTCGCGGCCAGCCTCAGCTACTTAGTGAGGCCCTCCGCAACTTCGTGAGACCCGGTTTCAAAATAAAGGATAAAAAATAGGGCCGTGGGTATAGCTTGGAAGTAGAACACCCCTGGGTTCAATCCCCAGTACTGCAAAAAAAAAAAATTGTAATTGTGGTTCTTACTAGGTAGAGAAAATACCACTGAGTCTTTATTTCTTTTACAATTCTTATTTTCCAAATTTACTAAGAATTTTATTTATATATTTATATTTTAATTAATTCGTTAATTAATTTATTTATTTATTGGTACTGGGGATTGAACCCAGGGGCATTCTACCTTCGAGCTATACCTTCAGCCCTATTTTATTTTTGAAACAGGGTCTTGCTAAGTTGCTGAGAGCCTCACTAAGTTGCTGAGGCTGGTCTCCAACCTGCGATCCTCCTGTCTCAACCTCCAAGTACTGAGATTACAGGCCTGAACCACCATGCCTGACAGTAAGCATTTTTTTAATAAACAGGGGAATATAAGATGGCAGCGACAGAGAGGTCAGACTAGAAGCTGGGAAATTAGTTCTTTGCTGTTGTCAGTTTTGCATCTGAGCCTTTGAACTGGGCAAACCAGAGTTGAAAACAGTATTCTCAGGACATTCTCTGAACCATGCTCTCCCTTCAGCATCCTACCTATGTTTTCCCAAGACTTTTCGACCCTCTGGAATGCCATCCTGGCCTTTGTACCCTCAGCACTCCTAAGTGCACTTTGTACTGTCTGCTTTAGTGTCAGCCTTTCCCATGACCTGAAGTGAGCCCCCCTCTCACTCTCCTTGAGAGTAAGAATTCATGTATTTTTGCTGTCTCCCCAAGAGCAATGTGATGAGTGTTTGTGTCATGTTTGTCCTACTAGGTACTATTCTGACTATTCCTGCCAAACATAAGCCTGACAGCCATGGTTTATATCATAGGACTCTTCTTACCAATTAAACTATGGTATACTAAGTTGGACACCTACTCAAGGGCAGTTAATCAGTGGGCTGGCATTTTACAGCTGAGCCAAGCCCATCAGTTTCTTGCCCTCAGGGACTCAAATTGGGAAGTACACAGAGAACCAAGCAGTTACCAGCATGAGCTAAAGTTGCAGTGGTGTGTAGATGAAGCCAGGGGTATTGTTGTGGTCATTGTAAGTCATGGCCAACCAGTCATAAGAAAGCAGAAACTGTGAGTAGGCAGACTCGATGATGTACACTGGAAAGAAGTATGCAAAGTAGAGGGGGAATGAGTTGTAGTAAGAGGTAAAGAGCAACCCCCAGAAAACGGCAGAATTGCATAAATGGAGGAGAATCACAGGGAAAGTTCAGGAACTCCAGCTGCTGAGCTTCCTAGAGTTGCTTCCTTGACAGAATACAGGATGATCTACTGTTTCTTATTTTGAATTTTGGTTCATCTCCATATTCTGTGTGCTTCTTCATACTAATATACCCTATTCCCCCCAAATCTCTTTGTAACTCATTAAGTTTTAAAAATCTGTTTCTAAGTTATAAAATTTCTAAGTTTATAAAAGTTATAAAACCTAAGTTATAAAAATCTGCTTCTTGACATGAAAAGGCTGGACTTGAATTGGTGGGTCCATTTATTATTTATTGAATTGTTTACTATTTACTTACATTCTAGAAAATACATTGAAATTGTACCAGTAATGCATGTACTAGGAACAAGAAGATACATGTCTTAATTGTCTTAATTGTTGTTCAGTATTAATCCTTAGGGTAGTGATAGAAAATAAATATGAGATATTTAGAAGGATAGAATGGATATAATCAAATCTGGGGTTTGAATGAGAGAGGATGGATACAAAGAGAGGGCAGGAGGAGACATTTAGGATTACATTTCAGGCTTCTGCAAGGTCATTTAGAGAATGACGGTGCCATTCTCTAAAATAAGGAATTCTGGAATAAGGAATGATGAGTTTAAGGATATACAGGTCTAGGTGCCCACTATGCAGTTATGGAAAGAGGTCATAACTTAGGCATAGATTTAGGGACAATAAATATTGCCAGTAATATTTGAATCTACGGCTGTTCCAATGAGAAGAAGGCTGGTAGCATAATTTAGGGCAACACCAAAGTGTCAGTAGAGGCCAGAGGATGAGATTTCCAGGAGCGGGCCAAGCAGGAGTGATCCAATTAGGAGGGCAAGCAGGAGAGGAATATGAGATATACACACAATGGGATTCTACTCAGCAATAAAGAAGAACAAAATTATGTCATTTATAGGAAAATGGATGGATCTGAAGAATGTTATGCTAAGTGAGACTAGCCAGTCACAGAAAGTGAAGGGTCATATGTTTTCTCTTATACATAGAAGCTAGGTAGAAATCAGGATACAAAAGGGAATCCAGATAAAGGAGGAGAAACTCCAGTGGAGCAATGGAGGTAGTCTTGGGGAGTGGGGGATGGGGGAGATTGATGAAGGAAACACTTCCATTGATGCTATGTACATATACAAAATTATTAATGCCAATCTCAATATCATATATGGGGAAGGGGAGGGAATGGGGTGGGACCTGGAGGGAAGCTCACCAGGTGTTGTGTGTAAGTATATCCCTATCACTCTGAACTTCATTATGAAGTGAAATTACAATACACCAACAAAGGATATGAAAAAAAAACTGGAATTCTGGTGAGGATTCTCCTTAGCTTCCATGAAGAGAAAGGGAAGGGAAAGCTTAATGCCTAGCTTTTCTTCCTTGCTAGGGGGAAAAGAAATGGATAATTAATGGAGCCAAGTTCCTAAGTAGGTATAAAGGATGGGGCTCTGGGCCTAGGACTTAACAGCTAACCTTCTGAGACAAAGGGGAAGGATGAAAGGATTATGTTCAGATGCAGACATGTTTGTAGATGTAGAGACAGGATGAGACATAGGTCTGCATGATGGTTTTGTCAGTAAATTGTAAATAAAATCAGCTAGGAGTAAGAGTTGAGGAAATTGGTACTACTACTGCTACTAAAAGCAGATCCATATGCTGTGCACTGACTCTGAGCATGTCCTTTCTGTGCATTAAATTATTGATCCCCTATCTCAGCTTTCTGAAGTATTCTCAGCTCAGTTATAC
Source organism: Glis glis (assembly GCA_004027185.1). Lineage (NCBI taxonomy): Eukaryota > Metazoa > Chordata > Mammalia > Rodentia > Gliridae > Glis > Glis glis. Next base: position 61,740 of record PVJS01004804.1, read on the forward strand.
ATAGGAGGAAAATGGGACTTGAGATACTTATTCACGTCACCCAACTAGTTAGTGCCAGAAGGGGTGTAGGAGAAAAAGGCAACTAGCAAAGCTGAGAAAGATTTCTGAGTTTTGAGAACAGACACCACAAATTTGCAAAGACACCATTGTAAGGATTAAGTGATTTTTTTTTTCTCCAGTGGTGTGTTGGAACTGGGGAAAGGAACAGAGGAGGACGTTGAGTGAGAGATTTGCAGCTGACATTTTATAGCACAAGAATCATGGAAAAACAAAGAGCAAGAGCCGAGGATCTTAGCGAAAACGTGATTAAAAGAGACAACTTGGGATCCGAGCTGGAAAGAGGAGAAAATGAAGTTGGAAGACAATGATAAGTCAGAAGGAAATGGAAAGATTATAGATGTAGAGTTTAATATGGTGCAGAAGAGCAAGTATTTGGGATTCAGATAGTTAAAAACTGAAATAATATGAGGCTAGTAAAGTTATGGTCAAAAATAGTAAATTGTAGTTGCAGATTGTAAGTGGGGACTAATTCTGAAAAACCATCACATCCATCATCACCAAAATGGAATAGAGAGGAATATCATCAGGCTTTCAAAGCACAAGGAATCGAAGACAGAGGATATAAAATGAGATTTATTTATTTATACCTTGTCTTATTCTTTTAAAAGATGTATAGACTTTGAATTTTCTCAAAATGACGATGAGACAAGCTAGAAAGAAATATTTTAAACAAAGAAATATATTGTCAATAACTATGCAGGGCACTCACATATTTGGTACATGAAAAAGACGAGGATGGTTTCGCATAAAGCAGCAATGGAAAACAAGAAAAATTCTGACTCACTCATGTGACCTAATAGTATGACAGGTAAAGGAGAATGCATAGCCCACACCAGTGAGGGCCACAAAGAAGCAATATATCCTGAAAGGAAGAAAGAAGCTTCCGCTAAAGCTAAGGTATAGGATAATCATCATGTGATAAGCTTGACAGTTGGAGGAGACTGGGGCCATGCCCAAGATATTTGGGACAGTACTGGGCAAGATCACAGACGCAGGAAGATGAGTGACATTGAGTGAGGCCAGGAGAGGAGTTACAGAGTGGATGGTCAGTTGGTTCATTTATTTTATGTATTATCTATTTTATCAGTATGGTCTTATGGAATTTATACTTTTGGTTATAATCTAATACTTCATTATTTGTTGGTCAGATTGTTCAGCTGTGGTCATTGGAAGCTGTTTCAGTTGACTCCTTTGTCCCTTTAACATATCTCCATTTGTTTTGTTTTTGAGCGCCACCTTATACTCTGGCATTACGTGATGTTCCAGGCTCATCTTGTATATTCCTTTCACAAACCCTGGTATTAGCCATTTCTTCCAAGAATCCTAGTTTCTTGTGTTGAAGAGTGGTATTAGAAATCAAGATCTGATGCTAGGTGTGCTTATTGTTACTGGGGTGTCATTGATACTAAGCCTCTCAGTGGGCAGAGCTAGGAAATATACTGCATATACTAGCCCACATGTCTATAGTTATTCTGTATCTATCCATCTGTATGTATGTGAATTAGATATTAGTTCTTTCTGATGTCTCTAAATCTAATCCAACATGGTTAATACTAGCCTTCCCTCTTTCTTATCTGTCTCATCTCTCTCTCCAACAATGAATAAGGAATCTAGTTCCTACCATCTGCCATCCACTTATTATTTATTTGTTTAATCACAGTATACATGTATAGAAGTTTCAGAATTATTCATTTATATCCTTCTGAGAAAGGACTTTCCCAACTGGAATACAGTGCTTATGTATATACTTCCTTTCATCTTTAGTCTTACAGTTTCCCATCAAAATACTATTTTCCAAAGTCACTTAGGTCTGCACCATGTTTGTTTGTTTGTTTGGTGCTGGGGATTGAATCCAGGGGCATTCTACACTGAGATACACTCCCAGCCCTTTTTATTTTTTATTTGTAAACAGGGTCTGACTAAGTTGCTGAGGCTGGCCTTGAAAGATCAGCACCTTTTAGTTCCCACTCCCATTGATTGTTTTGTTTGTTGTTTCTGTGGTGCTGAAGATTAAACCCAGGGACTGGAGCATGTTAGGCAAGTACTCTACCACTGACCTATATCCCCAGCTCCACTGACTGATTTTTAAACTTCCCTATATATGTTTTGCTGTGTGGGCAAACAGTTTTCTATTCTACTTATAAGTGTTGACTTCTAGAATTTCAATGAACCTAACTTTTTAAGCTTAATTTTTTAAAAGCCACAGGCTAGAACCAAGATGGCAGGATAGCAAGAGGCAGCGTGTTGCCAGCACTCTGAGAGTTGGAGTTCGGCCGGCGGGAAGATCGCATCTTGAAAAGAAAAGTAGGGCAGCCAAAACTCAACAAAACAATGAGAACCAAAGTGCAGCGGAATGCGAGGCAGTGGAAAGAGCGGAGGGCGGCAGGGAGCTCAAAGCATTTCACCTTGTAAGCTGGAAGCAGAGACAAAGGCACCATCTTGGCTGAGCCACACGGCTCCCGGAATCCTCCAGCAAAGAAACAGCTGATTCTTGTGAAACCAGCAATTATAGTCCACCATCAAAAGCAGTCGACATCAGACCATGATGAAGCCTAAGTCGAACCGGATCCACACCTACAATGGCGACAACTGCAAAGGGTGGGACACGAGCCTCAGCCCCCGCAAAGAAAGTGATGTGGAGAGACATAGATGAAGCAACCAGGCAAAGGAGCAGCCCAACACCGAGAAAACGAGCGGGCGAAACAGCCCCCCTGGAGTAGCCTAGCACTGGCGCAGAACACCACATCACTGAGGACATGGACGGACATGGCATGTCCCACCAGAGTCGCCCAACAATGAGAACACCCAGTGAGTGAGATAAAGGGAGGCAGCATGTCGCTGGCACTCCAAAACTCAGAAATCGGCCAGTGGGAAGACTGCTTCTTAACAAGAAAAGTGGGGCAGCCAAAACTCAACAAAACAAAGAGAGCCAAAGAGCAGCGGAATGTGAGGCAGTGGACAGAGTGGGGGGCTAAACAGAACTCCACACATTTCACCTGGTAAGTAGAGAACAGAGGCAAAGGAGCCATCTACGTGGGGCCACGCCTACACCGCAACTCCCGGATACCAACAGCAAAGAGACAGCAGATCCCTGTGAAACCAGTGACTATAGACCACCATTGAAACTGATCAACTCCGGAACATGATGAAGCCCAAGTCAATCCAGACCCACACCTGCAATGGTGATGGTTTCAAGGGGTAGGCTGTGAGCCTCTGCTCCCACAATGAGTGTGATGAGGAGACAAAAAAGAGGTGGTCATACATAGGAGCAGCCTAACTCAGAACACGAGCCAGCGAGCCACGGTCCCCCATGAGCAGCCCAACACCGTCTTGGAACACCCCAGAACTGAGGACACAGGTAGATGAGACATGACCCCCTCCCCAGTGGCCTAGCACTGAGAACATGGGCAGGTCAGCCCCTGGCCCTGCCCCCAGAGAACCTCTCCCCCCGGCGCTAGGGACGCAGGGCGGGCGAGCCCTTGACTCACCCCCAGAGAACCCCTCCCCCTGGCGCTGGGGACGTGGGGTGGGTGAGCCCTCGGCCCCACCTCCAGAGAACCCCTGGCACTGGGGATGCAGGGCGGGTGAGCCCTCAGCTGTGCCCCTGGAGACACCCCTGCACTGAGGATGCGAGCTGGTGAACCCTCGGCCCCACCCATGGAGACCCCTGGCACTGGGAATGCGGGGCGGGTGAGCCCTCGGCCCCGCCCCCGGAGAACCCCGGCGCTAGGGACACAGGGCAGGTGAGCCCCCAGCCCCACCCCTGGAGACACTCCAGCGCTGGGGATGTGGGGCGGGTGATCCCTGGGCCCCACCCCTGGAGACCCCCAGGACTGGGGACACGGGTGGGTGAGCCCTCAGCCCCGCCCCCAGAGAGCCCTGCCGCAGACAAAGGCAAAGCCAAAGTTTCTTCGGCTGTTTGACAAGTCACAGCAGAAGGAGGTTTGTCACAGAGCGGATATCCTCTAATGGTGGTTAGCCTGATGGTGGCCTTATTGTTAATGTTAATAAATGTGGGAGATGTTGGGACCAAAAGGCAAAGCCAAAGTTTCTTCGGCTGGTTGACAGAGTCACAGCAGAAGGAGGCTTGTCGCAGAGCTGACATCCTCTAATGGCGGCCTAGCCTATTGGTGACCTTACTATTAATGTTAATAATTGTGGGATTGGTGACGGGAATTGGAGGACTTACGCCAAAAACTCAATTTACGCAGAATGACTCAAATACAGGCAAAATGCAGAAAAACTGTTGTTCCCAGTATAGAAATAATTTATAGGAAAAGAGAGTTCAACCAGATAATGAGTACTACCCGCCAATCTGTAAATTATTAGCTAGTGCTCAGAACAAGGAGGAACATAAAACAATGACCTGCTGTAACAATTATGGCTTCTGGGAGGCCTGCCTACTGGATAGGTAGGAGGCTCTGGTTTCCCCTTTGAGGAAAACAAGCAAGCAAGCCTGTGACTATCGGCCTGTGACTGACCCTCCTCTAAGTTACACAGGTGCTTACCTTCAAAGCAAATGGTGGCAAAAGGGTCCAAGCTAGAGACACAAACTTTATGATAAGGCTTGCTAGAAACTCTACATTTTGTGCTTCTTTCACTTCATCTAAGATTAATCAATTACAAGCACTGCTCACTTTGTATAAATGATGGTTAGATAATGCCAAATACAGAGAAACAAAAGAGTAGTGGAAAAAGATCATGAAGAATACACAAAAAGATATAGAAAAACTTAAAGCTCAACTAAAGAAAGAATAAAGTATAGAATATAAGCATAAATGGCATTAAGATAGAATATAGTTTAGGTATAGGTGTAAGGTATAGGTGTAAGGTCTAGTTAATCACATTATTCATAGCTTTTAACTTTTAGCATAAGTATAGTTATAGATAAATGATATTAAAATAGAATATAGTTTAAGTATAGGTGTAAGGTCTAGTTAACCACATTATTCATAGCTTTTAATCTTTAGCATAAGTATAGTTATAGTCTACATAGGAAAGATATAAATAAAAATAGTTTAATAGTAAATATACTTAGCCATAATGACATTTATTAGTTAGCATAATATATGTAGCCACATAATATAAAAAAATAGTTAAGACTTATATAAAAAATATATAAAAAGCAGTAGTCAAAAGCCTTTAGGTAAGGTTATGTTTGTCACCTGATAATTGCAGCATGATATTTCCGAGAACAATGCAAATGATTAAAAGAGCTAAGTTGACATTGTGGGAAGAAACGCAAGTTTGCATGGGACCTGAGTAATTGGTGGGGAACATGTTGTGACCATCTGGACAATGGGTTGTTAATAACTGTGGGTAAATGACTGCACTGTAAAGAGTCCTATGATGTACTAAGTAAAAAATATTT
>PVJS01004805.1:0-67162 GCA_004027185.1 Glis glis
CAAATGATGTGATTTTGTTCTTCTTTGTGGCTGCGTAAAATTCCATTGTGTACATATCCCATAGTTTTGTGATCCATTCATCTGTTGATGGACACCTTGGCTGGTTCCAAAGTTTGGCAATTGTGAATTGTGCAGCTATAAACATAGATACACATGCATTAGTCTGGTAATTAGGTTTTAGTTCTTTGGGGTTAGCCTTTTTGCTTCTAGCAGAATGCACAAACTTCACATTTTACTGCCATACCCTCTGGGGTTTGCAGCAATGATAAGAGCTATGTAGAGGGATGTATTTATATCTTGGCAAGGGCCTGGTGGAAAGAAAATGAGATGTGTATACACACACTTTGGACATGATACTCTTGTTTCTCATTGAGACCCAGATTAGGAAAGATGTATATCAGCCGTGTCAAGGGGAGCCTCAAAGAGTCCCCAGTTTCAAAGGTTTAAAGGAAGAATGCATTTTGATCTGAGGACAGAGTGTGCAGAACAAAGAGCAGCTATTGTAGCTGTAGCTGGAGTTCTCTGAAAGTCACCGTTGCCTTCAGACACACCAGCATGCATGAAGTGCTCATTTCTGAGAAGGAACTAGGTTCCATGTGCCTGATCCGAAAGCCCATGAATGATTGGAAATGCATTTAACTTCTCCATGCAAAGCTCCAGGCTACAAAATGAGGGTTTGAAAGTCTAAATTATTCTATAAAATAGTGTGATAATACATTGCTTTGTGGAGATCATAATAAACTACCTGTCATCACTGGTTTTACAACTCTGGAGAAAAAAATATTCACCCTATTTCCCTTCTTCAAGTTCCTTGGGAACTGCAGAAAAGATTCTGGTGGCAGGTACTTCACATGAAGAGACTTTAAAGACCTAAATTTTCATTGAAGCCCGCCTTCCTGTCAACTCTTAAGTTCTTGGTCCAGTTCATTTTGAGAGAGTGGCTTTATTTTTTTTCTCATTTTTGTTGTATATTTGCTGCCCCATGCATTGTCATATTTTGGCTTCCCAGAAGCAAGTAATGAGAAGAATTTGAGGGTAGCTCTAGGAATTACAGAAACCATGTGAACAGTAGGTACCAAAAAATCAGAAATGCTCCTGGCACTAGAAATTAAGAATTGTAGCAAAACAAAATAATTTATTTCCACAAACTCATAAATGTACATGGTACAACCCCCATATCTTCCAAGAACCTGTTTTTCCAAGAATTCATGTGAGAATGAAAAGGAAAATAAAGGATTTAAATGATTTCCTCCAACCAACACTGGCAAGGGCCAATACAAAGAAAATGAGTAAGAGGAAATGAGATGTATATACATAGAATATCTGTCCATCCCTTTGAGGGTGATAACGGCTGAGAAAGAAGAAGATAAAGAAGAATGACAGGCAAATGGAGGAGAGAATGGAAGAAAAGAGCCAAAAGAATTGAAGAAAAGAAAGAATAAGGCTACCAAAGGAAATCTAGCCACTTGCCTCTTCCTGAGCCCTGCCCTTACATGGTACTGATGTGGGCAGGGCTCCGCCTTGCTTGCCGAGTGACCAAGCAGTGGGAGCAGCACTCTGGGCCTTAATGACACATCAGCTTCCTCCCATGAAGCATCACTGGGATCATTTGTAGCAAACACAATTACACGGTCAATCCTCCTGTGTTTCTTTTCTCTACTGGCTCTTTTTACCTTGCACATTCGGCATTAGTGGGCATACCAGAGCAATTATTAGGCTTTTGGTTTAAGGAAGTATCACTACAATATTTCTGGGATTCAAAGAGCAGAGAAGCATAATAAGGCAGAGAAATCGTTTAGTTTGGAGGGAAAAATCGTTGATATTTCACAGTGTTTTGAATGGTTTTACAAGCATCTGAAATCAATTGCACAAATCAATAGATACATCTATCTTAAGTTAGAAAAAGAAGAGATTGGGTAGATTTGAGCAGTGGGGAGACTGTATGACTGTCTAATGAAGATATGGAGAAATGCCTCCGTAGATAAGGTTTGGAGTGCTGTTTTGGTGAGATAATGGGACATCACAGGAAACGCCGACAATGGGTTAAGGTGGTTATTGGCCCTTATGGGCAGGTTTCACAGTGTTGGAAGATAAAGATCAATATGCCAAAAGAAATCAGAAAAGTAGATACTCCTAGAACATTAATCTAATTCATTGTTTTTAAAATTGTAGCGATCTATTGATGGGCATAGTGACTATAGTTAAAACTAATGTACATTTCAAAATTGCTGAAAGAATAGATTTTGAATGTTTTCACCACAAAATAGCATAAGTATGTGAGGTGTCGTGCATGTTCATTAACTTGGTTAATCATTTGACGATGTATACATACATCAAAACGTCACATTGTGCCCCATGCTCTAATTTATTTTTAAGGCCACTTTTGTTTATACGCAATTATACTTTCTAGGCACAGCAGTACTTTAACAGATGCCTTCCTAAAGAGCTGGGTGAAAATGTCATATGTTCAATAAACATGACTGCCTGCTCTACGCAAGACATTTTCTTTACGAATCAAATTTGAGGGAAATTTACTGGAGACTTCACTATTTAAGGAATCTTTAGTATGCATTCTGACTCAAGAATATTAACTATAATATACATAATCCTAATGTGATATTCATATATAAATTTATGTTTTTAGTATTTCAGGCAGAAAAAGTAATACTTTGTAGTACAACCTTAATACTTGTAGTTAAGTGTTTTATAAGGTTTTAACTACTTTATAAACCTCAATATATGTATGTATATATATATGTATGTGTGCATATGTAATTAAAGCTTTCATATATGTTTTATATATATATGATTTAGAGCTTCTTGGAAATTTGTGACAAAACCTCACAATTTAGATATCAATAGTTAAATACTTGGTATTTAAACAAAGTTAGACAGTTTACTTTTGTATTTTCAATGAAGAGGATTAATTTTAGGTACATCAATGTGTAAGGAAAATTCTTAATCTACAAAAGAGCAAACTCTCTTTAAACAGATTACCAACCCAATTGTAATACTAAGAATCAATACCATATTTCCCAATGAAGCATGCCTATTCATTACAGTAGATCTTGGGTGACTTTAGCTTGGCCACACCTATATTTCTATTTGTACTTTAATAAAACTGTATTTCAAACCTTAAAACTGTCATTTAAATTACTAAAAAATTAATATTCCTTGTAATGAATGTAAAATGTCAAGAATTGCTTTAGTGATGGGACTCTATTTACTAGTTGTGTATTAATATTGACATAAGAAATATGAATTTATATGTATATGGCTGCAAGGTATATTTCTGTTTCTCTGAAAGTTTTCTTTGTAGCTTCTCAGCCAAGGTCAGATGACTTGCTTAGGGTAATAAAACACTCCTAACATGACAGCCAACTCTAGGTAATTTTCAAGTCTATTCAACACAGACAGCTGAAATTTTTAGGGAAGGTTGAGAAGTAAATTTCTTGAGTGGGATCTAAAGGCTGGCAGGACTTATTGAACTACTGGACTGTTTGCATGATGTACTGTAATAAATGTTGAAAGAATTTTCATAATATCTAGGCATATGCAATATAAATGCTCACTTACTAAACAAATAGCAGAGGTCAAATCTGGGGCCATGGTGACTTGTGCAATTGCAATTATGGATCTCAGGCCAGGTTTCTACTCCTAGTTGAACTCTGGAAATACAGAAACATCTTGAACATTTCAAAATAATGAGAGATCTGTCCAAATAGATCTTGGACCTAGGCTTGGGAGCTTCTGTTGCCAGTTCCTGCTCTTGAATGCGTTGCGCTGTTTACGCTCTTCTTGGCTTTCCCGTCTTATTAACTAGCTCTCCTCCCAAGGACAGCGAAGTAGAACAGAACAAAATGCTGGCTAGGGCTGCTCCAGCTTTTCTGAAGGGCAAAGGGTAAGTGAAAGCAGAGTGTCCTGGAACCCTGAATTAACTGAACTAAAAATGGAGTTTCTTGTGTCAAAAAATGCTTTGTGTGTGAAAGACCATCTTTGATTTCACAAAAGCAGCTCGATCTTAACCCAATTAACAGCACCAAGTAGAGATTTCAAGTGGACACATCTGTGTTGTTAATCACTTTCCCTAATTTTTTTATTCTTTTTTTCTTTTGAATCACTTAACTGACGATTTGGTTTTCCATAAGATACTTAATCTTTGCTTATGACCCATTGCAGTGTGTTTACTGTACAGATTAATTCCTTGGCCTTACTGATTAAAGAATACAAATCTGTTTTCTGAAAAGCTATGCAGCCTAATTGGAAGTCTTTACTATTAACGTTAGTGAAATGACATTGTGAACTTCATTGCCTGGGTTTTGCTTGTGTTTTTCATAGAACATCACTTGTACTCTTCCTTTCCTGGCTTGGTTTTCTAAATGCTTTTTCTACCACAAACTCACTCCGACTTTCTCTGCTTATTTCTGTTCACCCCTCTCAGTACCCTTTCTTTCCTCCTGCCCTGTTTCAGGATACAGTACAGCCTGAATGTGGCAGACAGGCTGGCTGATGAACATGTTCTCATCGGGTTGTATGTCAACATGCTCCGGAACAACCCACCATGGTTAGTGAAGGCATGTTGTCTGACTGTCCTTAGACAGGGGAACAGTCTGAGATGGTGACAAGCAGTTTTAGCAAGGAGCAGAGTCACTGCATGCCAAAGGTGTCACTAAATTGCTTTTGACCTAATTCAATTAAGAAGTCTTTTGCAATATTAGTTTGGATACTTCCCATTAATATATCATGGAACTTGGAACCTTGTGTATATCTTAGCAAAGGTGAAAACCTGTATGCATGGGTGCTATGCCAAAGATTAGCATTCAGGTAGATGCAGGACTCTGGGTCCTACCAGTTGGTTCTAGACTATGTGTCATGTCAAATGAACACAGGATGGTCATGCAAGAATTTGCTCTATTTCAAGAACATGTATGTCACTGCTGATTTGAGAAGCAATGCTTCATTTTCCTTAAAATAGAATTGAAATAGGAGGAAAATAGTGTGATGGAGTCATAAAATGGAAATAATTTCTCTCACAATAATAACCATGGGAGAAATTGTCTTTCAACAATCCAATTACTTTCAAATGTGAGTAGCCACACTGATAAAGCCTGCTTTCAAATCCTAGGACATGCAGTTTACTTTCAGGTCTGTTAAATACAGAAATCCAGATAGCCTTATGCATTTAGGATAAAGGCATTCATAAAGTTTTTCTACTTTAATTGTGACATAGATTTGTAAAAATTACTTGATTTAATAATAATGTACATTTGTAATTTGAATAAAAGGGAAGACTATATTATTATTATATGTATGTTTCAGTCTAGTTTAGACTACAATTGTACAAACATATTTAGCCAACCAGTTCTTTGGAAATATTTTCATTGTATTTAACAACTCCAATTTTCTCTAAACTAAGGGCCCATGGATTTTCTGATAACTACTAAGTTAGCTAGTGGGTTGAATTCCCATTGAAGTGGCTTACCCCTTCAGCATAGTAGGTCCCCTTTTCTATCTCACAAAGGCATCCTTCAAATATATAATGGCCGTTGCGCCATGCTCATTGCCCTCAGCATTTAGCCTTGTTAGACTCTATTTCTAGAACTCTTTCCTGCCTTAACTATTTCCTTCCTATTTCTGCTTCTGACACCTCAGACCTATTTTTGCAAGATTAGTAGATGAGGCAATTTTAGGTCTGGTGAACTAGTGAATGTTTATTTAATATATATATATATATATGTATATATATATATATAATAAGTACATTAATTTGTATTTTTAAAATGTATAAGTAAGCCGGGCATGTGGCACATACCTGCAATCTCAGTACCTGGGAGGCTGAGACAGACGGATCACAGGTTCAAGGCTAGCCTCAGCACTTTAGCAAGGCGCTCAGAAACTTAGTGAGACCCAGTTTCAAATTAAATATAAAATAGAGTTGGGGGTTTAGCTCAGAGATAAAATTCCCCTGGGTTCAATCCTTAGTACCATGAAAAACAAAAACAAAACAAAGTGTATAAGCAGCATACTAGTTTTATCCTATATCCTACTCCTTAAGAAATGTACTCTTGAAATGTACTTAAGAAGAGTACATAAAAATGTACTCTTCAGCTGACCTAAGCCCGTAATTTTCTTCAAATTTCCTGAGCTTCTAGATTCAGTAGTAACTATTTTTCATAACTCAGCCACTCAAAATGAAAAAATTACTTTAGTCTCACTCCCAATAAATTTGGTACCTCCATGTTACATGGTAGCTGAAAGAATAGAACTAAATACTGAATTATCCTCCCTTCCACAGAATCAGTCATAAGGCACGATGTAATCATACTCTGTCCCCCCTCAGTGATCCCAAGTACACCCCAGTCATTTCCACCACTCTTCTTTGACCTTTTCTCAATTAATGTTCTAACAAAGAAATCTCCAAAGAGAAAAGCTAAGGGTTTGCCACACCCAGCCATTTCCCTTACTCAAGTGATTAATCATATTGACTTGATGGCCACTTAAGACCATAACGCTGTCTCAGCAGAGACACCTTACACCTGCTTGATGAAAACTACAAGGAATTTGTATTTTGAAACCAAAACAGAATGTAAGATTGAGCAACCAGGCCTATGCCATTGGAACAGCTGACTCTCTGTTTCTCTTGCTTTTTCCTGTCCTTAAGAAGTTCCAACTTCTTCAAATTTCTCTTTCTTTTCCTCCCTTTCCTTCATGTTTAATTAGATCCTAACAGTTCCTCACACCTGTCATGATTATATAAGTGATACAGTGATCTCCCACCCTCTTTGTCATCATTATAGCTATAATGTTTTAACATTCAATTATGGTTAAATATATAATAATGGTAATAATCATAATAGCTACTGTGTGTGTGTGTGTGTGTGTGTGTGTGTGTGTGTGTGTGTGTGTGTGTGACTGAGGATTGAACCCAGGGCCATTCTACTTCCAAACTATACCCCCAGGACTTTTTATTTTGAAACAGGGTCTTGCTAAGTTCCTGAGGCTGGCCTCAAATCTACTATCCTCCTGTCTCAGTCTCCCAAGCACTGGGATTATAGGCATGCACCACCACACCCAGCTAGCTACTATTTTTTAAAAAACACTTGCCTTGTGCTAAGTTTTGTGTTAAAAACTTCATATATGTGATTTGTCCTAGTCCTTCAAGTAAGCCCACAGAATAAATATGATCATTCTCATTTTATAAATAAGTTAAAAGTATCACTTCAGGGAATTTGCCAGACTCTCCCTCAGTCATTCAGTTACTAAACAGTGAGCAGAGATTCTAACCATTATCCATCCAAGCTCATAGCTGCCATGCCCCATGGCTTCTTATAACACCCACATCAACACAGCCCCCCCAAAATGCTTCCTCAGGTAATTCCTCTACACAGCACTTCCCACATATCTACTTACTGAAACTGAGACCCTTACCATATTCTTTTCATTTCTTTTAACAAGTATTTTGAATACATACTAGGAAGAAGAATGGTGGTTACTAATAAGTTACCTTTTAAGCTTTCAAAAAAGGAAAGAATTTTGGCTTCAGTCTCTCTCTCTCTCTCTCTCTCTTTTTTTTTTTTTGAGGTACTGGGGATTGAACCCAGGGGCATTCTACCTCCAAGCTACACCCCCAGTCCTATTTTTAATTCTTTATTTTGAAACAGGGCCTCACTAAGTTGCAGAGGGCCTCACTAAGTAGCTGAGGCTGGCCGTGAACCCGGATCCTCCGATCTCAGCCTCCCAAGTACTGGGATTACAAGTGTGTGCCACCACACCTGGCTAGCTTCAATCTCTTATATCTCATCAAAGCAGCCAGAACAGAAATAATAAATTCTATATTTACGAAATGCTTCAAAAATTACAGGACCCTTTCCCACATGTTATTTAATTTTCTTCTTCACAGCCCTAGAAGGTTGGATATAATTTTTCCCTTTCACTGATAAGAAGGTGCAAACCCCAAGACATTGAGGACTTAAACATGGTTGCATGCTAGCAAAGGCTTGCACACAGGTCTCCTGACACCAGGTCCCATCTGGTTTCCACCCCACTCATCCACCTCCTTGTCTGAGCACCCTTCATGAGATGCTCAGCAAATGGGCACCTCATAGCTCTTCTGTCAAAAGCTCTGTTTTTGTCATTTTTTGGACATGTTCCTGATTAACTATGTGGGAATCTTCTACCACATAGTAACTGCTAACACAGTTGGAAAGGGGCTCATTTGTATATAGTCCCCTGCTAAATTACAGAGACACTCTAAGTCATTGCTTAGAGTTCTGATGTCAGATAAGCCAAATAAATACAGCTCGATGGAGAATTTCTGCTATCTTCCTAATTTAAAAAATATATGGTTTTAAAGCACATTTTTCAATAAGAGAGGATAAATCTCAAAATGTAATACAAGCCCAGTGCTGTGGCACATGCCAGTAATCCCAGTACTTGGGAGGCTGAGATAGGAAGTTTGCAGGTTTAACATCAGCCTCAACAATTTAGCAACTCTCAGCAACCTAGTGAGACCTTGTTTCAACATAAAAAGTAAAAAGGGATGGAGGTATAGCTCAGAGGTAGATTGATGCTCCTGGGCTCAATTCCCAGTACCAAAAATCAAACAAACCCTCCCCCCCCCACAATTTAATACATTGAGGGCTTTCTACCCTCCTCTAAAGCTTATCAAGTGCCTGGGTTTACCAGAAAATTATAGCAAAGGTCTGTGGCAGGCAGACCAAAAGACTGGAAGCAAACCCAGAACTGTGTCTAACCACAATTATATTCTACATGCATACCATTCAGAAGCTCCTGGCATATTTCTCTGTACTCCGTAAAGGAGGGAGGGGCAACAGCTAAGGTCCCCAGTCTGTCATTTGCTGTCATGACCAATTGGCTTCACTTGGTTAGACTCCTGATCTCATGAAACTAGGTTAAAATTGTTCAGCTCATGTTTTTCTCAAGCACAAGAAATTGTACATTTGTACTGCCAATAGATTTCTTGCTAAGCGGATTAATAACCTAACTAGCTTAAAATTGTTCCTCAATATTTTGTGCCGGGTGAAAAAAGACATCTACCTCATTCTAAGAATGCCTGTTTCTGGATTTCATATTTGAAGTCTAATTTTGTATTCACTTGTCTGCTTTAAACTGTTTAGTGCACATGCTTTACAACCCAGACCCCCACCATGGCCTACATGGTCATGATCCACAAGCCTGTGTGGATCTAGCCCTGGCCTACCCCTCTCTCAGCCTCAGTGTTCATGGGATCTCCCACTCAGTCAATACTTAGTCACATCAGCATTGGATCCTAAGTCAAGCCAAGTCCTTTCCTGCCTCAAGACTGATGCTAGCTCTTCCCTCTGCCTAGAACATTCTATCTTATTTCATTCCTGCCCCTCCTTCCATATGCAAAAGTGCTGACTCCTTCTCTGGTTTACAACTTTAAAGATAATACCTCAGGCAGTTTTTCTATATTAGTCTCCGTCATGGCATATTATTTATTTTCTTCTTACCATAACTGTCATCCTTGGGTGGGTAGGCAGTTGACTGCCTAGTTGGCTGAGCTTACCATCTATCTTTCTCTCTGTGGGACAAGGACCCTTTCTGACTAGGTCACTGCCCTATTTCTGGCACCTAGCACAGAGCTTGGCATTCAGTAGGTATCCAATAAACATCTGTTGATGTTGTAGAATATTGATAGTGCTGTAGGTATAAGATTCCCTCTTACTCTAAACAAAATCTTTGAGACTATTCGGGAACCTTTTTTACTAGTAAATTAAGTATTTAGTGTAGGAGTATAAAGAACATGAAAAAGTGAAGTATTAACCTTTACATATACAGAGATGGTAACTGTGGACAAAGATAAGTACCAGCAATTTACTGAGGTGGCAAAACCAACTAAGAGAGGTTAATAAAATAAAAAAAATTAGCCAGGCACAGTGGTATATGCCTGTAATCCCAGTGCTTGGAAGGCTGAGACAAGAGAAGTACACATTCAAGGCCAGCCTGGGTGACTTAGCAAGACTTGTCTCAAAATAAAAAATGAAAAAGGCTAGGGTGTAGCTCAGCGGTAGAACCCCCCTAGGTTTGATCCCCACTACAAATAAATAAATAAATAAAATGTAAAACTTCCTATTAGTTGGTTAAGGCTGCCATAACAAAATACCATAGACTGGGAACTTGGATAACTGACATTTATTTTCTTACACGTCTGAAGGCTAGAAGTCCAAGACCAAGGTACGAGGCGGGTTGGTTTCTCTTTGGCTAGCAGATAACCACCTCCCCACTGTGCCCTCAATAGCCTTTTCCTTCTTCCCATGTATTCCTAGTGTCTCTTTCTCATCTTAAAAGACATCAGTCATATTGGATTAGAACCCCACCCTTATGACTTCATGAAAACTTAATTACTGTTTTAAAGACCCTATCCTCCAAGATAGTCACACCCTAAAGTACTGGGGTATTAAGGTTTCAATATATGAATTTTTTGTGTGTGTCTGTGGTACCGGGGATTGAACCCAGGGGTGTTCTACCTCCGAGCTACACCCCCGGCCCTATTTTTTATACTTTATTTTTTGAAACAGGGCCTCACTAAGTTGCGGAGGGCCTCACTAAGAAGCTGAGGCTGGCCGTGAACCCGGATCCTCTGGTCTCTGCCTCCCAAGTACTAGGATTACAAGCGTACACCACCATGCCCGGCTCAATATATGAATTTTGAAGACAGTTTCAGTCCATAACATACTTTGATATTGAATCCAATTAGCTGTATGCCTTTTCAGGGTATTAGGCTGAGATTCGGTTGAATGCATGATCTCGATTATAACATAGTATGTTGTCAAAGAGTCTTTATAAAGGAGTTTGAAAACATCCCTAAGAGAAGCCATTATGCATAAGTTCTATTATTATCATTAACCAGGAAGATTGACATTTCATGATTTCTTGTCTTTTCCTTGGAAACCGTCTATTAAAGGGCCATAATGTTGAGCTTTAAGAGTGAGTTTCTCTCCTCATTCTTTAGTCCCATAAAAATACCGCTCAGGCCCCAGGATCATGTTATGCTTTTCTTTTCCACCCTGCCTCTCTTGTGCTGGCTGACTCCCGAGGGCCTGAATAGTGCCCATAGTGTTTTGATTTCAACCACTGCAAAACATAGGAAGTAATCTGAAAAAGAAACCCTCCACATAAGTGGTAACTAATAATTCCTTTAGACAATAATCATCCCATTAGTGACTTGCATTTTAATAGACATGTGGTACATGAGACCTGATGGTCTTAAAATTAATATTAAGTGATAAAATTCTTAGACAGATAGAAAAATATTAAGGGAACATAAATGAACTTTTCTGATGCCCTTTAGATAACAATATTTTTTGGTTGACTGTCCCACCCTGGAAGTCAGAAGAGGCCCACAAGAAATCATAGACATGTGGACAAACCCTCAGATCTCATAAATCTTTGCTAAATCACAATTTAGTAAGCCCTAGCTTAAATGAGGCCACTTTAGTGTCCTAGTATGTCATTTGAAGTTACTAGCAACCAACACTGGCCATGCATGTAAGGTAGAAAATGGAGAGCTTTCAGAATAATGGATTTCTCTGCTCTGAAATGCAGTCAACACAGCAGCCACTATTGAATTCATCATGGTCTTGTAGCAAGATTACTGATTACAGAGTCCTGAAATGAATAGCTAGAGAGGGAGAAGGTGTTGGAATTGGTATTTATTTTAATGATTTAGGGATTATTGCCCATTCATTTTCAACTGTTTATAATTGAAGTCTTACAATAATGGAATTTATCAGAAGAATGCCTCATTCACCTTTGTATAATTTGAACATACTGAAAAGGCACATGTGGACTCATAAATCGTTCATGTGCACAAAGAGGTAATATATCACACCAGCCCTCGTTCACGCAGTGCTGGGGGAAGAAAGGCGTGGAATATGAGTTACTGCTTACTAGACAGAATCCCTTATCTTCACGTCTTACACTGCCAGGAGGCTTTTTTTATATAACCTTCATATTATTTATACTTGCTTGGAATTCATGATAAAAGTGGTTTTATCATGAAATTTTTTTATCAAGTTTTCTTGTTATTTATTTATCAAAACACTCATGAGTGTTCCTGACAAAGTCACTTTCAAGCAGCCTAACAGGTCATTTCCTGGACTTGGAATGGAAGGCCCTGCTGTCCACACAAATGGTGTTGAATTAAGCATACAGTCTCTAATACACCAGCAAGAAAAGATAAACATGTTAAAAATCAAACTAAATGGTCTCTTCATTTTCTAGTCATATGTTTAAAGCAAAGACGATGTAACTTTCTCTTTCTTGTTGAATTTATAACAAGAAACTTGGTTATTTTTAACCATCGCAGAGCACAGACATTGCTTTATAAAGACAAACATCTGCTTTAGAGCATCAGTTTTCCAGAAATAATTTTGCCTTTTGCTATTATGATTATTTTCTTATTCCAATTCTAAATTCGTGTCCTGATTGAAATCTCAGTCTACTTTAGGACTGATAACTACACATTATGTAAGCCCTGTTTCCTAGAACATTCTGTCTTAAGGGAATGTTTGTAAAATATTACACATGCTATGTGAATATCAGTTAAATTCTCATTAAAATATCTCTTTTATATGGTTTACATTTGAGCTTTATTTCATGTATTTGGATTTCCCATTTTATTTCCAAGATCTTTTTTTTTATTTGGTGTGTTATAATTTTACATCATATTGGGAGATACAGTGTCAGATAGATGCATGCACACAGCTCTTCATGACCTCCCCACTGGGTCCCTCCCCCTCCCCGCACACTTCTCTGATATTGGAATTGGTAGTTTTGTATACATTCATAGCATCATTTCAACTATTAACTCGTTATGACTTCTTCTCCCTTCCCTAATCCAAGGTCTTCTCGACCCTTTCTACTCACAGTGTTCTTCGCTCTCTCTCAGGAGCTTGTCGGAAATGCACATCCTCAGGTCCCACCCCACAACTCCCAACCAACCCTATCACTTCCCACTACAGAATTCAGAAACGGAGTTTTCACAAAACCCCTAAGTAACAATACATTTACACTTTAAAGTAGAGAGCATTGCTCTGAATAGTCCAGATAGCAGATGACATTTTGAAAGAGACAGGAATTGTTAGTGAATCTGAACAGGCTACTTCAGAGGCAGAAGAATAATATGGTATTAACTAACATTTTTGAGCACTTCATGTGTGCCAGGCATCATGGCACTTCGATGCTTTTCGCATGTATTATTTCATTTGGGCAAAAGAAGAAAAGTCTCTTCCTGAGGATGGAGCTGTGAGTTGATAAATAGGAATATTTGGGGATATTCTAGTTATTTATTGTAGCCCAGAAGAAGGACCAAATCTAGTATGGAAGTATTCAGGACTAAAATAGTTATAGTTTACATATGTGAGGGGTATAGACAGTAGCAGAGATAATGGAGACAAGAAAGTCTTCCAAATGCCCAGAAATAAATGTTACAGTAATGGATTTAGCCAATCAGGGAAGAGGTCCTTGGAAGAGGCAGAGCCAATATGCCTGAAGTGTGTAATGATTTCTACCCTTCACACTTTAAAACAAAGGTTAAAGGATTGTGTCACATTTAATATGCTAGTGTACATATAAATAACTATGTTGCTTATATGTATCTGAGTTTTCACAATGGATAATTCTTATCATTGGCACAGGAGTGTGTCTTTTTAAATGTTTACTCATGAGTATTGATATTTTTCTTTATGAACCAATGTATAAGAGCCTGGGGAAGAATATAAGTGTGTTTGAGAAGGAAAGGAACCAGTTTCTGATCCCGATTCTGACCTGATATGTACCATAATAACTGACGAGACAAACTAAAACCAATTAATCTGTTAACAGGATTAGTGTTATTGGTATGTTTTGTAAAAAAAATTTTAATGGCACGTAAAAGTTAATCTTGGTGGCACGCACTTGTAATCCCAGTACTTGGGAGGCTGAGATAGGAGGATCACAGGTTCGAGGACAGCCTCAGCAACCTTGCGAGACCCTATTTCAAAACAAAAAATAAAAAAGGGCTTGGGATGTAGCTTGGAGGTAGAATACCCCTGGGTTCAATCCCCAGTACCACATACACACATACACACACACACACATACACACACACACACAGACAAAATTTTTTGAAATTTGGGAAAGTTGATAATTCTTCCACTTGCCTTAGTTTTCAGGGACTCAGATCAGGCTTATTCTAGTATAAAGTTTCCATAAATGTATAGTCGACACTAAACAATTACCATTAGTGTTATTGGGAGCCACTACTATATGCAATTCCACTTCTTTGGAAGTAAATATAAAAGGCAGTTTACCTGGGGGGGTAATCTTATAGACAGGAATTATATTAGTTATTTATTGAGGAATAACATATTACCCCAAAGCTTAGCAGCTTAAAACATCAAACATTTACTCTCTCGTAGTTTCATGAAGGAATCAGGTTTAGCTTACTGAGGTGCTTCTGGCTCGAGGACTTTCATAAGGTTCAGCGAAGCTGTGGACCTGGGCTCTGATCTCACGAGAAGGCTCTTCCCGTGCGGACTCATTCACATGGTTGTCGACTGGCTCAGGTCCCTCATCGCGTGGGCCTTTCCACAGGGCTGCTCTAGGACATGGCAGTAAGCTTCCCACAGCCCAAGAGAGCTCAAGAGAAAGCAAGCCCAAGATGAAAGTCATGGTCTTTTTAAATCTAGTATGGAAGTGACATTCCAGTCCTTCATTCTATTCATTGGAAGCAAATCAATAAATTCAGGTCAGGCTAGAGGGGAGGACGTGAATATCAGCAGGCAGGAGTCACTGGAAGTTAACTACAGTTGCTTGTTTTGCTTTCTGTTTGCTTCCATATTTTCTAATATTATCTACTTTGGGCATGCATTACTTGTATAATAAGGAAATAAAAATGTTAAAGGCAATGAAACTTAATTAAAGAGAAAGTATTCTTACATCAGAAATGTTGATCACAAAAGTCACTTCTCTTTGGGGTTTTATTACTAAGATGATCAATTTGACTGAATTCAGGACTTACTATTGACTTTCCGGGTCACATATTAGATCATGTCATGAATCCAAGTTGGAGATCATTAACCTAACAGGGTTTTGTACAGCTCACAAATTTTTGGCATTGAAAAATTGAAGTAGCAAAACCACCTGATGGTGATATGAATGTGTCAGTCTTTCTCAGTTGCCTAACAGTCTCCTTCTTCCTGTTCTCCATAGTATGCTTGAGAGTTCCACCCGGCTCGACGAAGAGCACAGGCTAATCGCCAGGTACGCAGCAAGACTGGCAGCAGAATCCTCTTCGTCTGTAAGTAGTTTGAGTGAAAGGATTCACCTGTTGGCATCTGGGACCCTTGAATTTCATATGTCGTGTCCATTATTGTCATTATAGCTAGTGCTAATTACCAAGACAATTAGTGTTCATTTATTGTTCATGCTTTTGTTGCTATATTTATGACATCTTGGTAGTGAATTCCAAGTTTAAAAACGGCAGACAAAACATCTCCAGTAGCATGCCAGTACAGCCAAGCTGAAAGCCTTACACCCCCTTCTACCCATTCTTGACCCCATATGAGGACCTGAGGAAAGGGGTGAGGACTGGTAATGGTTCCCCAATGGGTTTTAAGCTGGGATGTTCAACAAAGACAGTAGGTTTAAGGCAGAATAGTTGCAAATGTCATTTAAAATATACTAGTAGAGGCAACAGGGTTCCTATCTTTCTCCCTTTGCTTCTATCTCTAAAGCAGAAGCAGTAATCAATTTGACACTGTTATTAAAAATTCATCTGTGCTGAACAGAGGGGAGTATTGATGCATCACAAAAGACAATGAGCAGCTGGGGAGTAAGTGAGGTGGCTGCTGCCTGCCCCTCTCACCTGGAATGTTGCCTTTATCAGAGTCCTTCATGCTGAGCAATTAACTAAAGATCCCATACGGGCAGGAGCCATGACCCATTGCATTAGCCCTGCACTTGCTCTCTGTGACATCAGCAACTGCAACACTATTAGACATTACCATAATCTAGATGGGAAGGGATTCAAGCAGGCTAATGGTGGTAAATCAGACATGGTAAAACAGAGATATTATTGGAGTACATAAAATTTTCAATATCACACATAAACAAATATGCTAAAGAAAATTAAAGTCAACTGAGAGAATAGGAGAACTAGATTTTAGGATAAATAACCTCTTGAATCACTAAAAAAAGGAATTAAAAAATGTATTGAATGGAAGAATGAATTAATCAATATACTTGAGGTTACCTAAAACTTCAGGAAATTTCACCCAAACAAGAATAGTAGAATGTCCACAAGTTCAAAACTTCAGTCTGAAATGCACCCTATAAGACAATAAAATAACCAGTGAATTCAGTGAACATGTTAATTATTTAATAGAATATAGTTAGCTAATCAACAAGCCAGATTGGTCTTTGAAAGAATATGGGACAGCCAGGTGTGATGGCACATACCTGTAACCCCAGTTCTTGGGAGGCTGAGACAGGAGGATCA
The DNA here is from genome assembly GCA_004027185.1 of Glis glis. Classification (NCBI taxonomy): domain Eukaryota; kingdom Metazoa; phylum Chordata; class Mammalia; order Rodentia; family Gliridae; genus Glis; species Glis glis. The sequence goes on from PVJS01004805.1 coordinate 16,526, forward strand.
CGGGCTCAAAGCCAGCTTCAACAACTTAGCGAGACCCTCAGCAACTTAGTGAAGCCTTGTTTCAAAATAAAAAAAGACTGGGGTTGTAGTTCAGAGGTAGAATGCCCTTGAGTTCAATCCCCAATGAAGAAGGAGGAGGAGGAGGAGGAGGAGGACCATGACAAGGAGGAGGGAGGAAGGGGAAGAGGGAGGGGGGGAGGGAGGAAAAGGAGGACATTTCCCTAGCCTGTAGTTATGAAAGCGTGGTAGGCCTTAAGAGCCATATAAGGAAACAATCATGGACTTGAGACATGACTGCATAAAAATTCAGACCAGATATGGAGCTTTGAGGTGGTAAGAGCAGAGATCTACATAATATATTTCAAGTGTGGTGGTCTTTTGTTGGGGGGGGGGTACTGGGAATTGAACCCAGGGGTGTTCTACCTCTGAGGGACACCACCAGCTCTATTTTATTTTTTATCTTGAAACAGTGTCTCACTAAGTTACTGAGAGTCTTACTAAATTTCTGAAGCTGTCCTCAAACCTGTGATCCTCCTGTCTCAGCCTCCCAAGTACTAGGATTACAGGTGTGGGCCACCACGCCTGGCTAGTGGTCTTCTCTTTTATGATTAATATTCTGAAAAACTGTTTTCTTTTCTTCCTTCCCTTCCTTCCTCCCTCCTTCCCTCTCTCTGTCTTTTCTATCTCTATTTCTCTCTATGTCATCAAAGAGGCTAAGCATAATTACATATTAAAAGTATGCAAAAAATAAAATAAGCAGACACAGTAAATTTAATAAATATCCCCTCTTCCTTCTTTTCTTTCTCCTTCCATCTCCACCTTTTGCCTGTCTTAGTCTGCCTATTTTTCTTTTTCGAATTTCTCCTTGTTCTTCTTTCTTGTTTTTTTCCAATAAGATCTATTATATAGCGCTGACCTACCATTTAATATACCTACCAATAAATATACTTCTTATATTTATTGACTAGTTTAAATTCTTAGTCCTAAATGTTTCTTTTTTTGTGGTAGTGGGGATTAAGCCCAGGGGTATTCTACCTCTGAGCTACACTCCTAGCCATATTTTATTTTTTATTTTGAAACAGAGTCTTGCTAAGTTGCCAAGGCTAGCGATGAACCTGTGATCCTCCTGTTTCAGTCTCCCAAGTACTGGGATTACAGGCATGTGCCACACCTGGCTAGTCCTAATTTTTTAAATCAAGTAAGTTAGATGCTATATATTTTTGCTCTTCAAAGAACGATATTTTTTTTACTATTTATGGCTTGAAATTGTTTTCTTCCTTTGTTGGCTACTATCTATTGATTAAAAATAAAGTAAAAAGAAACTTAACCCTTGATGGATCAACAAACTACCTTAGGCCATATCTGACCTATTTTTATATATGAGCTAAGAAAAATTTTTATATTTTTACTTACTAAAGAAACAAAAGAAGAATCATATTTTTGACAAGTGAAAATTACATGAAATTCAGATTTCAGTGTTCAAAAATAAAGTTTTATTAGAATACCACCATGTCATTTGCTTATATATTATCTGTGGCTATTTTCATGATGTAACAGCAGAGATGAACAGTTGCTGCCTTGGGGCCTACTTTCATTTTTTTTCACGTTTCAGTTATCATATCACTATAGCATAAATCTTAGCTTGAGGAATTTTGGTTATAACATTGCTAGGCCCATTCAGCACCTGACTTGTCTGGATGATTCCTGATCAATTAATATAAAGAGCAAACCAATGACTAAAATCTATAACTGGCTCAGATAAGTTTCTGTCAATACATAAAATATATGGAAGAAAGAGAAACTTAATACAGTGAAATCACAAGAAAAACCTGGATCACTAGTCAATGTTGCAAATACCAAATTTAGCCATAGAAAACCATTTAGGATACAGAACACAAGACCTCCAAATTTTTCCATTGCAACACAAATTGTTTCCATGTTAAAAGGAAATGCAAAGTAGCTGGGCATGGTGGCGCATGCCTGCAATCCCAGAGATTAAAGAAGCTGAGGTAGGAGGATTGCAAGTTCGAAGCCAGCCTCAGCTCTTTAGTGAAACCTTGCCTAAAAATAAAAATAAAATGGATTGGGATGTAGCTTAGTGATAGAGCACTCCTGGGTTCAATCCTCATTATAAGAAAGAAAGAAAAAGTAGGGAGGGATGGTGGGAGGGAGAGAGAGAAAGCAAAGTAAAAATCATAGACAAGCTTTATGAAAGCCAGACTTTAGCCAGTTTGAACCTTTCCTACAATTAGGTTTCTGGACATTAAAATCAGGCTGAGTTTCTCTATGTCTTTTTGCTTAGGCAGCAGGTGCCATTTTTTAAAGCTTCACATTCTTTGATAGAAAGATTGCTTGTGATTTTTTTAAAACAAAAATTGGCTCAGAGAAATTTCTATAATGTGCTGTAAAGCAAAGAAAACAAGACCTGTGTACCTAGTCTGACCTCCTTTTTATAAAATAATCCCAAATCAGCTCTTGAATAAATATATAGACATATAAAATATATGATATGTGAGAATGGAGAAAGATACGACTATAAATACATCAGTTATTAAAGCTGTTTGCATGATTAAGAATAACGGGCTACTGTGGTATGAATATAGAAGAAGCAGATAGATAGATAGATAGATGGGCAGGCAGACGAACCCATCAATGTAAAATTACATATAAAAGCATCTTGACCAAAAGAAGAAAAGAAAATCTGATTAACTATTTTAAAACTATTAAATCATTAATTAGAAATTTGTTTATTTAATTTTTAAATGCCTTTATTTAATTGATACATAATTATACATATTTATGGGGTACAAGGTGATATTTTGATAAATCTATATAATGTGTAATTCATATCCATCATCTCAAATATTTTTCATTCCTTTGTATTGGGAACATCCCAAAACTCTTCTATTTTGAAATATACAATAAAAGTAATTGAATGGTAGTTCTAGAGAAAGCATTATCTCAAGTAAAACATTTTTAAATGAACTCAGTTAAGAGAAAGATTTCAATGGGAACCAAATTGCAAGAATGAAAGACAATTTTTCCTGTTTTGTATATTTTCCTGCCAAAGAATTGTGTTCTGTTTTCCATTGCATAGATATGTTCTAGATCTGCAGAAAAGTTGGTTCTTAGGAAAGGGAATATCAAATTAATTTTATATTTTGTCCTCTATTTTCATGTAAATAGTTTCCTCTTCCTTATCTCTGTTATCTCATGACTCCTGTCTTCCCAAACACGCATGGATTCACGTTCGCAATATTAAATCATGTAAACTACATATTTTGCAGCAGCCAACTCAGCAGAGAAGTGCTCCTGACATCTCCTTCACCATTGATGCAAATAAGCAGCAAAGGCAGCTGATTGCAGAACTAGAAAACAAGAACAGGTAAGGCTTTGTAGACAAGCTACCTTTCTTATTCATTGTGTGCATTCATTAATAACCTATGGGCATGCTTTAAAGTCTGTAGGATTTCTATCCTGTATGCGTATTTTTTGTTTTGTTTTGTTTTGTTTTTTGGTACTGGAGGTTAAACCCAGGGGCATTCTACCTCCGAGCTTCACCCTCAGTCCTATTCTTATATCTTTACTTTGAAACAGGGTCTTCCTAAGTTGCCGAAGGTCTCACTAAATTGCTGAGGCTAGCCTCAAACCTGTGATCCTTCTGGATTAGCTTCCCAAGTACTGGGATTACAGGGACACACCACCATGCCCAGCCTGTATGCATATTTAAGGGGAAACATTTCAATCAGCGATGCTGGCTTCTGAAAAGCTGGGTCTTTGGATCTTTAGATATACAGAAGCTCCATGAGCAAAATTTGTGTGCATTTGCACATATGTGTGTGTGTGTGTGTGTGGTTTTGAGACAACAACATAATTAATGCTGTACCTCTAGACAGTTTCATTCCCCTTTTTCTGCCACATCTATTTTTGTTCACAAGCTGTAGTACTAGGTGGAGTATTCTCTACCACCCAAAGACAAATAGGAATCTCACCAGGAAGGCTCCCTGTAAGGACATCACCATCACTCAGTTGCTCAAGCCAAACACCTCCATGTCTACTCCATCAACAGTACTTTTCTCTATCCAGCACAGATTGACTCTATTAATTGTGTCTCCACTACATAACCCCCAAACTGTCGATTTCATCTCCACCACCAACACCCAACCCAACCTGTCATTTTGTAAAACATAAATCATATCATGTTATTCCTAAGCCAAAACTCAGCCTCCCCTGACTCCTGCCAGGCTTTCCAGCCTCAGCATCCCTCACCCATCACACTCGGGTCTCGTGCAGCTTCTTTCTGTCTTGCATCCTTTGCACTAATCACTCTTTCAGTCAGGAAGCTCCTCCTGTGAGCATCTGCAGGATGCTCCTTCCCATCATCCAGGTCTCAGTTCAGACATCACCTCCTGACGACCACCTGTCTATTCTTGCCGACCACTCCCTGACTAGCAACCACTAACTAGCACATTCCCTTTGTGTGCATGCGTGCATGTGTGCCGTGTGGTACTTATCACTATCTGAAATAATCCTACTTATGCATTTGTTCCCGTGCTTATTGTCTGTCTTCTCTGACTGAATGGAAGCTCTATGAGAGCAGAGACAATGCCAGTTGCCCCCTGGAACCCAGAACCATGCCCGACACATTGTAGACGTTCAGTAATATGCTGAATGAGAGAATAATGAATAGCTGAGTCAGATCTCACACGTGCTGGGTAAGCCCACCATAGGAACAACTCCTACATTCTATATTTCTTGGAACACCACCAAAATATCTTAACACTTAATCCCATCAGTGACACTGATGTCACTTTTGAGGTTATAGGGGTAATGGAGGACGGTGTGATGATTATTTCCTGCCTGAAGAGTTGGACCTGAGCATTTGATACATGCATTTATTTTAAAGCATTCAGTAAAGTTCTACATATAAAAATTTTAAGGAAAGTGGCAGCTCTCTAAGTCAGCAACCTCATGTTGTACAAAGACCCTAGCGCCCTGGCCCGGATGCTTTTCCAGGTCCTATTCCTGCACCATAGCAACCAAGGGATCCCATGGTCACCACAGTGACAATTAAACAATAGATCTCTGGGATTAAGAGGATAGAGTTGCTCACTTTGCTTCATGACTCTGTCTATCCTGGGTAATTTATGGACATGTCTGTTAGCTTTCCGTCACTGGGAAAAAATACCTGAAAGAAGCCACTTAAAAGGAGGAAGTGTTTATTTTGGCTCACAGTTTCAGAGGTTTCAGTGCATGGTCATTTGACTCCAGTACTTCTGGGCCTGTGACAAGGCAGTACATCATGGCAGGAACATATGATGGAGGGGTTTTGTTCACCTCGTGGCAGCCAAAACGCAAAGAGAGAGGAAGGGGCTGGGTCCTAATATCTCCTTCAAGGGTACACCCCCAATGACCTAATTTCCCTCTCCACTAGTCCCCACCTTCTAAAGGTTCCACTACCTCCCAGGAGCACCACAGGCTGGTGACCACACCATCAACACACGGACACTCCAGACCCGAAGTACAGCAACACCTCAGTGATGATGTTTAGAAGATAGCACTTCTCTACAGCACCTTTGGAAGGGGTCAGTTGGTTCAGCATTAGGAGTAGCAGGACTCTTCAGATTACACTCTTATTAGTCGCAGCCTTCCTAGGCTAGACCAGTCAAAGCAAGTACCAGAAGCTGAGGCAGGCTGACAGACAGGATTTGGACTTGCAGACTGAATTCAAATCACTTCTACCACATACTTGCTATTAAATTTGAGCGAGTCTTTTAGTTGCTCTGTGCCTTGATTTCCTCATTCATAAAACAGTACCTAAATATGATAAAATTGTTATAGCATTAAATAAAATAAGATTAAAGATGACAGCACAGTTCTACCAATATATGTTATGTATCATTTCATCGTTGGGTTGTTGTTTTTTGTACTAGAGGTTGAACCTACAGACATTCTACCTCCAAGTTACACCCCCAGTCCTATTTTATTTTTTTTATTTTGAAGCAGAGTCTCGCTAAGTTGCTGAGGGACCTCGCTAAGTTGCTGAGGCTGGCCTCGAATCTGTGATCCTCCTGTCTCAGCCTCCCAAGTACTGGGATTACAGGCATGTACCACCACACTCAGGTGTTGTTGTTGGGGTTTGTTTGTTTGTTTGTTTGTTTGTTATTATTATTGTTGTTGTTGTTGTTTTACTAGATCTGCTTCTCTTTTCCCTTGGGCTAAATGGTTCTGTCATGGTTCCATCTTTGGAGCCTACAAGGAGAACTAGCTGGAGATACAAAATCTCAGGAAGTTAACGCTAGCTTCCTGGGACCCTGGGGTCCCTGCAGAGGTATCTGAAGGGTAGGGCAGAAAGCTGGCAACACAGGCTCCACCCTTCCTTAAATCACAGCAGCTTCCTCTTATCTGACATGGAAGATGGGTGTCCATTTAAGATTTATTTTAACGAAATAAGAGCACCTTTGAACACCAGGGTGGACAAAAAAATGGTTGAAAACCTCTGTATTATAGTCCATCCTTTTTACCATACCCATGGAAAGTGCAGTGACTCACTAGTAATTAGCCTCCCGATTCCGGTGTGTGTTTGTGAAGCAGGCAGGTAGAAATCTGCCTTTCCAATGGAAAACCATCAAATACCTCTTTTTTTGGTTATTTTGAGATATATAATAAATTGCTGTAAACTATAGCCGCCCTGCTATGCTATAGAACAATACAACTTATCCCTTACTAACTGTATTTGGTACCCATTATTGAACTGGAATTTGAAGGTTCCCAACACAAAAGATGATAATTACCCTGATTTGAACATTACAAGTTGTATACCTAAATCAAATTATCACATTGTACCACATAAAGATGTAAAATTATTACTTGTCAATTAAAATTATTATAATTTTTTTTTGCGGTACCGGGGATTGAACCCAGGGGCGTTCTACCTCCGCACTACACCCCCCGCCCTATTTTTTATACTTTATTTTGAAACCGGGTTTCACGAAGTTGTGGAGGGCCTCACTAAGTAGAGAGAGAGAGAGAGACAGGGAGAGAGAGACAGGGAGAGAGAGAGAGAGAGAGAGAGAGCTGAGGCTGGCCGCAAACCCGGATCCTCCGGTCTCCACCTCCCAAAGTACTGGGATTACAAGCGTGCGCCACCACGCCCGGCTAATTAAAATTATTTTTAAGTGGAGAGCATTCCCCCTTGCTCACCAAATTCCCCTTCCGTTTTCAGTGCTTTGTTCTGTCTTACTGACTCTTGAGCATTTTGTTGAGTAGGAGACTGACACCCTCAGTCCCCAAGAACCCAAGTCTTATAACTTTGCTTAATGGCTTCTGATTCACTTAGGAATAATTTGCCTTGAACTGGGTGCATATTGTTTATGGCCAGCCTAATATTCACCAAAATGTGGGGCAGCCCAGGCCCCAACATCAATAATAGGCTGACATATTTCATGCCCTGACAGAGGTCACCCCAATAGCACTCTGTGTCACAGACTCAATTACAGAGAATCCTCTTAAAAGCACTTTCCTTTTAAGGCTGCCCTCATTGAGATCCATCGTTAATGCTGAAAAGAGAATTTTCCTAACTGGGGGCTTCTCAGATAAATTCAGTAAGGAGTATGTTAGTCTTGGTGAGAGAATGAGGTTATTTAGTTTTGTGAAATGAGCACCATTTATCCTTATTTTCCCTCCAAGCACCTCTTACTTGATAGCTGTGGGTACTTTATGGTGTCAGAGTGCAATCATAAATAATACCAAGGAACATTTTTGTCTCTTAAGCAGTGCACTCATTGGAGTTGGACCCATTACCACGGCACTAACATGGCTTAGTGGAGAGATGGTTAGGTCCCAGTGATAACACTCAGGACACCCAGCAGAGCTTCCCTGATCTGGATGGGCTGGAGATGACGTCAGCCTTCCCCTTGCCACAGCACTCAAATGGCTCCAGTCAAAGCCATAAGCACAGACAGTCTGCTGGTTGGTGGAGGTCGGTTCTGCTCCCAAACACAGGATGATCCCTTCTCTGTTCTGGTGGGCTGATCTGCTCAGAGGTTAGAGTCCGGAAGTTAGCTAACCCTGGTTTCTCTCCTTCCTCCTCTCTCCCAAGAGAAATCTTACAGGAGATCCAGAGGCTGCGGCTGGAGCATGAGCAAGCTTCCCAGCCCACGCCAGAGAAGGCGCAGCAAAACCCCACCCTGCTGGCAGAACTCCGACTCCTCAGGTAAGAGGGCGCCCCGTCGTCTCAGGGAAGAGAAACGTCTGAGATCTTGAATGCTGTCTAACCGTGTCCAGCCAGGAAACGCACCTTAGCCACCATAGCTGCCCATGTTTGTTTGGTTTTTTGGTTTTGGTTTTTGGTTTGGGTCCTGGGGGTTGAACCCAGGGACACTTTACTATTGAGCTACATTCCCGGCGCTTTTTATTTTTTATTTTGAGATAGGACCTCCTAAGTTGCCCAGGCTGGCCTTGAATTTGCATTCCTCCTGTTCCAGCCTCCTGAGTAGCTGGAATTACAGGAGTGCACCGCCGTGCCTGGCCTGGGTGCATATCATTTATGGCCAGCCCAATGTTCACCCAAACATGGGTGAATGTACTTTGGGTGCCAAGTACACCCCAGGTATATCTATAATTCTGAATAATACTTTTTGTTTCTTTTTAAATAGAACACATCTAATTGCTGAGATTTGGGTAATTTGGAGAGAAGTTTATAGTTTATTCTTTTGGGGGGGACTGGGGATTGAACTCAGGGAGGGGCATTCTACCTCTGAGCCACACCCCCAGTCCTATTTCATTTATTTTTTATTTTGAAACAGGGTCTCACTAAGTTGCGGCAGACCTCACTAAATTGCTGAGGCTGGCCGCGAACCTACGATCCTCCTGTCTAAACCTCCTAAGTACTAGGATTACAGGCATGCACCATCATGCCCAGCTTTAATTTATTCTTTTATTAAACAGAGACAAAAGGAAACAATGTTCTTTAGCTCAGAAAAAAATCTCTTTCACTGGAAAAAAATTTAACTCAGCTCTTTTTAGTTGTTTGCAATATAGACAATGTGTTTCTGTCACAAATGCTCAATAGAACAAACACATAAATAGCCAAATAAACATTTTTCTAAATTAAAGTTTCTAAATAAACAGTTTTCTAAATTTAAATATTTACCTGTATCCCATAAAAGGGAATCTGATTTTCCCTATAACATGATCCCTAATAACTTTACATACAGATCTTAAAAAATAGATGTCATCCATTCTTGTTCTGCAAATGAATGAAAAAGCCTCATCTTCTACAGTCTGTCATCATAGAATATTTGAGTCAGAAGGGACCATAGAAGGTCATGTGATAGCCAGGTGTGGTGGCACACATCTGTAATCCCAGTACTTGGGAGGCTGAGACAGGAGAATCACAGGTTTGAGGCCAGTCTCAGCATTGTAGTGAGGCCCTCAGCAACTTAGTGAGACCCTGTTTCAAAATTAAAAAAATAAAAATAAAAAGGGCTGGAGGTGTAGCTCAAAGGTAGAATGCCTCTGGGTTCAATCTCCAGTAGTAAAACAAAACAAAACAAAAAGATCATCTGACTCAGCCCAAGTTGTAGTGCACTTCTGAGAGTCAGAAAGTGAGAGAGTAGCCAAAATACAAGTCTTACCGTGCCCCCTCCCCATCAAGCTGGCTTAGCACCATGCCTTGAATAACTTGGACATGGCAGGGACTCACATGCACTTGTGCAGCAACAACACAACAGTCCATTCAAAGGCTTCCCTCATAGAAATGTCATACTGATCTTTCACAAGGCACGCTTAATCAGCAAGAATATTACTGCTTTTTATCCTTCAGTTAGGATGCCAAGTACATTCCAGGTGTCTCTGTAACTCTAAATCAGACTTTTTATAATAAGTACAGATGCCTCTTCTCAGGAACACTCATCTGAATTAGAAGCACTTTTCCCTCCACACAAAGAGACTAAATTAAGCAGGCTCTGTGTGGCTCTGTTTGGGTGTTACCCGGTCCCTACTGACTGCAGTCATGGATGCTTCTGGGGGTTCCACCCCAGCCCTGCTCTTCAGACACATTAACCCCTGAGCACTGCAGCCACCCGGCCCAGGCTGCTGGTTCCACGGGGATCCCCTGTGCCTCTCCCTCACCCATGACTGCCCCAGATCCGTCGAAGGCTTGACTTATGCAAAGGAGATCTGCAGAGGCTGCAGCTTGTAGAGGCTGCTTCATGTGGAGAGATTGCTTCATGTTTTGAGATAACAAGATAATTTAATGGAAAAACCAGAAAGTCTTTCTTCTCAGCCTCTATCGTGTCTGTCCTGCCCCCCGGTGAGATGTACTAGAAATAATTCTTGCGCACTCAACTACATTATTACCCAGAAGAGGTGGAAACAAAAAGAAGAAAAAGGTGACGTTTTACATCATCTTCATCAAAAGCACTTAAAACTGAATGCTGGCTTGACCGTCCATTGCCAAATGGTCCTCCACACACACAGGTTGGAAGTCCAATCCAATGCACATAGGCATACAGCAGAATACGCGCAGGCAGGAGTGCAGTAGGCATTCATCTACCAAGGTCAGAGTAGCACCTTGTCTCTGCCTGCGATGCTCTTCCATTAGTCATCCTGTTCTCTGTGGGAAGGATGATGACAGGACTTCTTCATACGTGTTTCATTGGTTCCCCCATTTAGCTTTTGCTTTTGGAGCATTCTGTTCTATGTGAGTGACAGTCCAGGAAGGCTCTGGATGCGCCTGGGTCACTGATGATGTGTTTTCCTACTGATATTTCTTCTCTCTTTGAGGGCGCCATCGTGGAACTGACTGATCATTCTAACATAACTCCTAGCCTGGATTTGGGGGCATCCCATGACCCCAGCTGAGTCCAAAGCTAGACTAAGGAGTCTGGATTTGCTGGGATGTTCTGTGTCATTGGCCTTCACTGTCAGCTGGTGGGTCAGTTGATTTGAAGACCTGCCTCTATTCTCTGCAGTGTTTCTTCTCCCTGAAGGAAGAAGAAATGCCCACCCTTTACATTGTTAAACCCATTAAAATGTTGCCAATTGTTCCAACACTATCCTAAAAGAAACTAGGTTTTAATACACATACAGATATAAGTATCTTCCCTCTAGATACTTAAAAACCACTTACTCTGTGCTAAGCATTTTCACAATTGGGGGATTTCCCTAGATTAAGAAACCCTGTTCTGGGTAGTTGGTTTTATCCTTTTGTCATTTCAGACTTTCAAAGAGCTCCAAAACAGAGGCCCCTTGAAAAGTTACTTTGGCCTTGGTTCATACCGAGCATGGCCTTTTGGGGCAACCGCGGAAGCGCTTTACTGTAGCTGTCAGAGAAGTAGTCACTACTTTCTACCGGAGATTCTCACTGAGAAACCAAGAGAAATGTCTTGCTTTGAGTGGAGACTTGCTTCTCGTGAATGCATAGTTTTATTTTTGTCTTAAAATCTATGTGACTTTCTCAATGATCACATTTCCCTTTTGGCTTTAGCCACAAGGTAATGGAAAGCTAGGTTTGCAATCCAGGTGTGGTTATATTATAGGCCTTTCTGTGTGCTAGACTGACAGTTGTCATGCACTAAGCTTACATATGCTGCCCCATAGAATTGCTATAACAAACCTGGGATATAGACACTGTTATTACACTTCTTTTTTTTTTTTTTTTTTTGCGGTACCGGGGATTGAACGCAGGGGCGTTCTACCTCCGTGCTATGCCCCCAGCCCTATTTTTTATACTTTATTTTGAGACCGGGTCTCACGAAGTTGCGGAGGGCCTCACTAAGTAGAGAGAGAGAGAGAGAGCTGAGGCTGGCCGCGAACCCGGATCCTCCGGTATCCACCTCCCAAAGTACTGGGATTACAAGCGTGCGCCACCACGCCCGGCTATTACACTCCTTTTAAAAATGAGGAAACTGAAATTCACAGAGGTAGAATAAAAGTGGAAGCTATCATAACTGTTTACCCCTAAGTACTTATGTATATACTAAGAAAAATTTTTCTTCTATAACAATGTTACCATCCTCAAATTCAAGAAGTTAGAATAAATATATATTATTATCCAATATATAATTCATATTAAAATGTTTCCAGTTCTCCCAACATTATCCTAAAAGAAAGTAGGTTTTAAAACATATACAAAACTAAAAATAATCTAAGAGATGCGGGCATGGTGGCACATGCCTGTATTCACAGTATTTGGGAGGCTGAGACAGGAAGATCTCAGGTTCAAGGCCAGCCTCAGCAACTATGTGGGAACCTAAGCAATTTAATGAGACCCTGTTTCAAAATAAAAAGGGATAGGAGTGTAGATCAGAGATAAAATGCCCCTGGGTTCAATCCCCATCTGAGAGAATTTCAGAATAAAAGGTATCCCTTTAGTGATGAATACATTTAGGTGTAGGAAAATAAAATCACCAGTCTTTATTTTCTTCTATCTTCCTAGAATGGTGAAGGCTATACCACAGATTTGTTATTGAACACACATTTGGTAACCACTGATATAAACTCTTACAGAGAAGATTAAATAAAGGCATAATGAAATAATTTTAATTGAATTAAATGTCATGTTTTAAAAGATAACTACTATAAAGCCAGGCATGGTGGCACATGCCTCTAATCCTAGTACTTAAGAGGCTGAGAGAGAAGGATCACAGGTTCAAGGCTAGTCTCAGCAACTGTTTCAAAACAAAAATAAAAAAGGCTGGCAGTATAGCTCACAGGTAGAACAGTCCCAGGTTCAGTTGAAAAGAAAAGGAAAGATGACTGTAAAATAAATGGGCAGAAAGATTATTTTAATGTTGACTAATTCTAGTTAATTCTAAGTTAATTCTAGCTGACGTTTTCCTCATATATCTTAAATGCTTCTCTCAGTATTTCTTGCCTACAATATTAGGATTGTACTCTGACCTTCTCAAGGTACTGCTGTGGCCAAAAGGCCAAATATGATAGAGCAGCATCAAGGTGAAAACTGTAAATAAATCAGGAACACCATCTACTCTTGTCCCAAGTCCTCCTGTGGTGTGCTTGGAACACCACCTGCAGTCAAGGTCAGAGGAAAACAGCCAACTGACTTGTCACTGAAGAATATTTTTGAATGAGGCGAGACTTACAAAATTAGAATGTTTCAGCCCAAAGAAGCAAATACTAAAATAAGACACCACTAAAGACTATAAAATTGTGATGTTGCTTATCCTCTGGATGCAGAAAAGAGGCAATTGTCAAAGAAATTAAAGGAAGAATCACTGCAGGGGAGTAAGTCACCAGTGGCAAGCAAAGCTAAAAATATGAATACATTCAGGAAGGATTGAGATGTTTATAAACTTTAAATTCATAATTCACTATAGAGAAAACCTATATGAAAGGAAATTAGAATTGTCTCATTTATATCCCTAACCCGTCCTCCTATAAATATCTCCCACTTGAATGAGGCACAGATCTAACTCAGTGTGACATTTTTATATTGTCAGTTTTTTATTTCAGAGTCTGTGATATAGCTCTGCTTAATGTGGTGTCTGTGCCATTGAGACCAGCCATTTCCATTCATACATTAATACATACATGGCTAAGACAGCCACGCATTTTTAGAATATAAGTTCTAATATTTTGAATCAAACAGAAGCCTTTCAGGCAAGGAAAAAGCATATCTATTACCTGTTCACTAATGACCATGAAATAATGGGCTTGAGATTGATTTGGAAAGCATACATATACTTTAGAAATGTGAACCACCAGTATTCTTCTCCATATTGTTTCATTTCTTTCCCTTTTTAAAGATATTTTTGGTACCTCTTAGTGTCAACATAAGTGATTGAGTACAGATTGTCCTTAGTGGTTTCCATTCTTGCTGACCATTTAATAGAAGTTCTGCAACACAAAAAAAGTAAGCAAATATTTTATATATGATTTTCAATTGTAGAACAATTGCATAGGAAATCCTCTATTCAGACTTAACTTTATCAAATCAAACTCGAACCAAATGACTTAGATTGATTATAGTAAGTATGTACCATTAATATTTTACTTCTGAAGGACATTGTGTGGCATACTGAGGATGGAACAGATTTAAAATGTATATTTATAAATCAGATTTCCAAATACTAAAGTTAGCTATATTTTCTGTGAATTTACAAAAGGTTCCTTGGATTTGGAGGATCTGTAGGATTGGCCCTTTACAGTGATAATTTGGTTTTTGTTTACGGAATAGGACCTACTGTATAGTAAGCATTTGAAAAATATTTCATTAAGTGGCTAATTAATTCAGGGTAGAAGGATGGAAATATCTGAAAGGATTTTAATCTGTATAATTGAGTATGACTTCTAAGAAATAAAGGTATGCCTCAAACTGCAATTGTTCATTCATTTGCAGATAGGGACCTGCCTGATAACCATATCAAAGACCTAGAGTTGCCCTTTTTCAGATAGTCTGCTAGTCCCAGAAAATCAGGATATGTGAGTAGCTCAGCGAGAGGGATGCTGTTTCTGATGGCAACTGCTTCTTTCTTAGACAGCGCAAGGACGAGCTGGAACAGAGAATGTCTGCTCTCCAGGAGAGCCGGAGAGAGCTAATGGTCCAGTTAGAAGGCCTCATGAAGCTACTAAAGGTAAGACATTCCAAATTAATGCTTCCTAGACCTATTACTGTTGGTATTACTGCATTTGTAAAATTTTTTGCACATAATGTGCAATGGCTTTTCCAATTACTATATGTGATTTCCCCCCAAAATGCTGTTGTAAACTCGGATATGAAATGATTACTCAGACCCATGAAACAGTAGCAGTCAATTATAGAGCTCATTCTTACCCATTTCCTGGATGGAACCAGACTGCTGAGAACTGTCACAGGGCAATTTCTTCTTGGTTTATTTCTAGTTCCTTTATATCCTTGAAAGTAATAAAACTGGATTTATCTGGAAATATTTTGTATTTGATAGCTCTCAGCAATTCTGAGCAAAATGAATAAAGGTTAATGTGAAATTCAGAAAAGTAAGATATAGCCACTAAACAATCTTGGTGATTATAGTTTTGTTAAGAGGAGTGACTTTTGTTAATTTCAGTAAAATATTTTATCCCATTTGTGTGGCTTTAACAACAAGCTGTATGACTTCTATGAGGCTCAAATACAGACTGCAAGAGTATTCCCTTACTCTTCTATAGGTAGAGTGTTTAATAGGGTGATCTATGGAAGTCTATAGAGTGCGGTAATCTATCATTCTCATTGGGAGTGGCATTCCTCCTTTAGGAAAATCTTATTTCCTTCTTCAGTATGCACTAAATTACTTTTCATATGAATTATGGCCACACATCCCCAATCAGCCCAGAAGAAGTATCAGTGCTGTGTAATCATCTACATGATGTAAACAGACATGATGGGTGAGGATTGGAACTTCCCTGGACCAAAGGCAGAACTGAGACTTCTGGTGGGGAAACAATGAAGGGAAGGTGTCTGGGCAGCTCACTGTGACCCAGGATGTCCTGGCTTTCAGTCCATGAACCCCCACATACCACCATCTATCATTCTGATTGTCTTTCCTTTCTTCCTTTTCTCCCTCCTTCCTTTTTTCCCCTTCCTTCCTCTCTCCTTTTCTTCTTTCTTTCTTTCCTTCTTTCTTCCTTTCTCTCCTTCTGCCTTCTTTCATTTCTTTAACAAATATTTTTTTAAAACCTTCTGCATCTCAGACACTATACTTATAATGTTTCTTTTCTTTACTCACTTTTATTCCTTAGTCAACCTTTTTTTGCCATCAGTGTCCTCTTTCATAATCCATTTGGGGAATGCTCCATCTTTTCCCAACAAAGTTTGCTTTCTAGTGCATTAGACATGTCAAGTGTAGAATTCCAGGTTGTTATGTACAATCTATGGTAAGACAGGACTAGATGATTAATAAGCTGCTGCTGTTTCTGGCCTATTATCTTATTTGATGTGAGCACAAAGCTCTTTTCTGCTTTCCTTTCCAAATATGTCAAATGAAGAGGTCTGAACCCATTTCACACTTCGTCAAAGAGCAGGACACGAGCCGGGCGTGGTGGCGCACGCTTGTAATCCCAGTACTTGGGAGGCTGAGACCGGAGGATCCGGGTTCACGGCCAGCCTCAGCTAATTAGTGAGGCCTCCGCAACTTAGTGAGACCCGGTTTCAAAATAAAGAATAAAAAATAGGGCCGGGGGTGTAGCTCGGAGGTAGAATGCCCCTGGGTTCAATCCCCGGTACCGCAAAAAAAAAAAAAAAAAAGAGGAGGACACTTTGAAAAATGCCCCCTGCTGGTGTTCCGATAGCTCCTGTCACCATCGTGATAGGACAGGAGTCTGTTGACCACCAGCCATCTTGGTATCAACCTGGCCCAACTGAGCATAGCCTTTGCACCAAGATGTACAATCACTGGGAGAGAGAGACAGATTGTGTTGAGAGGTGGTTGGACATGTAGAGGAAAGGAATGGGTCTATAGTCTTAAATACGTAACAAGACTCGGAACGTTAGTCACTGCAGTGACAGAGGCATGGACCTGCCTTTAAACCTGTGTTAACGTTTCCCTGTCTTGCCTTCCTTCACTCTGACTGGAACCCTGGGTAATCTAACTGTTATTGATTCGATCTTTCTGTAGGAAGAAGAGCTGAAGCAGGGAGTAAGTTATGTCCCCTACTGCAGGTCTTAACTAACAGTGGAGGGGCCTGCCGTCCTGCTGTTTTTCTCATTGCTTTTGCTTCTAATGTATGTTCATGCTTCAGTTTGGAAAGAAAAAAAAATCATACTAATTTGCTTCCTTTTCATTGTAGTGCTTGAATTGAGATTATAAAATTTAGTAGGTTTTTTTTATAACTACCACTGCTGTTGGCACCAAACGAAGATCTATTGCATCTTTTAGAAGAGGGAACAAATTGTAATTTGTTGGAAACATTTTAGATCCCCAGGGGTATGAGTCTCAAACCAGTTTTATGCTTTTGGGGGATTGTCAATCAGCCCCTCTCTTCATGGAAAGATACAGTCTCTAGAGCTCCACAGAGGTTAATGTTATAGGGAAACCTACGCACAGAAGCAAACCTCCGTGTCCTCTCACACCAGGAATATATAGTTTAATTTCCATTTTAATGAAAAGGTGTGGAAACTCTTTCATAATAATTGGGCAATTAAATCTCTTTCCATCACATGATTGTTAGGCCCTGCCCCTACTGCTCCCAAAATATGCTCAATCGTGTAAAAGATTACACTCAGTAACTGCCCTCTTCCCATCTTTCTGATCCCTCCCCAGTACAGAATCCCAGCTGTTGGTTGACAGTAACCTCCAAAGAATAGATAACTTTCAGCCTCTCTTTTATCACCAAGAACCATTCTGCTCTAGGAGTTCACAAGGACATTACATTCATTTTTTTTTTTTCCTGGAGATAAGGACATCATGATTCTCTAACCATGTCCTAAACTAGAGCCTAATGTCTGACCCTGTGTGGTCAGGTTCAGAACCAGCAGAGGGAGCAGCATACTAAAAATAAATTATTAAATTAAAGCAAAAGAAAAGCAGCTTTAATGCCCAGTGCATGTACCAAACTGTGTATGACAGTATACCCCACTTGCTAGCACTATTTAAAAAGTTTCATGTTATTTTCATGGATCAGTTAGAACCTGTCCTCAATTAGAGCCTGTCCAATTTCATATTCTTTTAATTTTTCTGTATGCTCTTTTCTATTATTCATGTGTGTGTTTGTGTGTAACAAAGAATGTTTGCAAAATGCTGGACACATCTTTACCCTTCATTCCCATGGTCTGTAAAAAAAAGGAAAGTGTTAAACCAATCTGTAATGTCAGACAATAAAGACAATGCACTACGTTATTTTGTATTTTGTGAAAAAAATTACTAAACTTAAGTGAAATCTTAATGATGGTCAGTCCCCCTGGGTTAAAGGCATACCACGTTAACAGCCTGTATAATTGCCCATAAGTGCATACATGGGGTATTGCTATTGTACTTCCAGTACACTTAGATCATGGTAGAAAAAAATGTCTTTCTCTTGACACTTCTTTGCAAACAAACAGCCACTTTTCATTCATGTCCTACTTTGCATGTGCATAGAAAAAGAAAATACTGTTCAACTATAACCTTCCTCCTACTAGTGGAGAGAGAGGGCAGTTGTCCTGAAGTTGGTCAGCATTGCTTTAGTCATTTCCCTAGGGGAACCCCTTCTCTACCATTTCCAAGAGCTTGTTCTTGAAAGCCTCCCTTGGACTGGGAAGTTCATAAAGAGATGTATGCACAGAGCCAAACCACGGCAGTGCCCTTAAGGTGGTATTGCTGGGATCTTGCCTTCCAACCCCACCTCCTGGGCCCCTCCCAGCCTGGAGGGTCCACAGCACTGGGTCTGCAGCATCTACTCAAGGGCCATTAGTATCACTCAGAGGTCAGTTCAGCACTGTTCTGGGTGGAAGGAAAATTTGCCTGCTTTACTCTTATCTATTTGCTTTCATACTCAAGCCTTTCTTCAAAAAGGACCACAAAATATCCAGTGACTCCATAAAATTGAAATAGAAAAATCTAAAACTAAGGAAAAGGAAATGCAAATATGCTAATCATAAGGGACAAGGGTGTTTCTCTGAGCTCTCTGAAAGTGAAGCAAAAAAGGGAAATATGATCCGTGGTTTTATCAGTACAGAAATACCACTTCTCAGGAGATCAGAATTTCTACAGCATAAAATATAAAAGAAAGTCTTCACTCAGAGCTTTATAGAAGAACTGAATAATGAAATTGAAAAAATGCAGTCACAGATTTCATGTGACTGTTTCTTATTCTGACCTTCAGTCAAAATTAAAGGCAGAACCCCATAAATTCCAGCCCACAGAGGCAGTTCTATATGAAAATAAACAAATTCCAAACCTATAGATTTCTCATGGTATATAACATGATCTAAGGAGAGAATTTAGAGGTTTTAGACTGGCATCTGCTTCTAAATTCTGTTTTTTATTTATGAGTCTTTCCCCATTGGGGACATTCTCTTTGTAAAATCAAACTTAAAACACCCCACACAACAAATTGTGCTTAATTTAATAACCTCGACTTGCTTTACCATAAGTCTGTGTGGTTCAATGTAGTGTTCTATTATACTGGTATATATAATTCCTACTTATATTGTTTCTTGTTATAGGTAATGCATGAATTTATCCCCCTTGAGGAGAGAACATGAATTTTAACAAAATAGTGCCTGTAATATAATATGATGATTATGGTATCACAAGCAATAAATTTCTTTTTACAAAACTTGAATTGAAGTTATCCTACCCTGTTTCTTCTTTGTGTATCTTTAAGATTTATTGAAGGAGCCATAGAAAGAACACTCATAAAAAGTTTAATAATGAAAGTGGCTGGGGTGTAATTGCAGTAACAATATGTTCCAGAGTTTCTGGTATATTTCCAGTTCCAAATATTATGTATCAGACTGAAACCAAGTATCCTGACTTCAAGTTCCAGAAAGTAAAGTCTCAATAATGATTTTCTTAGAAAAGCTGCAGGGGGTAAAGCTCTGTCACAAAGGTCCCTGATCTCCACTCACAGCTGTAAGATCTTGAGTAAGTAAAGCAACTTCCAGATAATTTATTTCAAACATAATGATAATACATGGCTCATAGAATTATTATACATATTTTAAGAGATCATGGATGTGAAAGTGCTCTGTACAAGTACTATATGAATGCCTGATACAAGTATGAATGCATGTATGTATGTACACACATCTACCAAGTATATGTATTTGACCCATAGTATGTGCATACACACACACACACACACACACACACACACATTCAATTCACTTTTCTTCTTTACAGTTTACTAACAGTGTCTCCATCAGGGGAAGAAATTTGAAAAGGGCCAGGCATGGTGGCACATACCTGTAATCCCAGTACTAAGGAAGCTGAGACAGGAGGATCACAGGTTTGAGGCCAGCTTCTGAAACCTAATGAGACCCTGTTTCAAAATAAAATAGGGCTGGGGGTGTAGTTCATAGGTAGAATGACTTTGGATTCAATCCCCAGTACTGTACCAAACAAACAAAAGAGAAATTTGAAAAGGACTTTTAATTTGTTCAGATAGCTTGTAATTGCTTTTATCAGTAGAAAACAGTAATTTTATTTTTAGAAAGAGTGATAGCAGAAGTTCAATACAATTATCTTTTCCTATTTCTGGTAACATCACATATGATCCTAGAGATGCTAATATCTGCAGAGTGTCACTGTCACCCATATCTGAGTAGATATTTTTAAACAAGCTAACACAGTGAAAGACTGAAAGTGTCACACTTTATATGTGATGTCCGACAAGACATCCAAGATCTTTTCTGAAAGTTTTACTTATCATATGCATTTTTGTTTGAGAGAGGTGATTGGTACAGGATGCATATTTTATTCAAGGATCAAAATTAAGTTTGAGTTTATTTGCAGGGATTTCTTTTTTGAATTTACAATTGGATTTATTTTGGAAACTACATTTTTAAATTTTAGAATCAAATTGTTCCTCATTTTGGGGGGATAATGTAGATCGACATTATGTTAAATAGTATATTATTCTAATCCAGCATAGAAAAAAAGGTCAAACATCACTCCAAACTCCATTTCCTGCCTCCATTCTCTTCTCTGTTTATAACTGGATGGTCCAATTAACTCAGCAAATTGTACCCACTCCGGTTGCTACTTCTTCCGAATACACTATGGAATATAAGCAGGCCAGAAAGGGCCAGTTTTGCCAGCCTAGGTCACCTTCCCTTGCATCCTCTGTAGATGAGCAAAAGTCTACCTATTTGTTTATCCTTTTTGCCAGCCTAGAATTCACATTTCCTTTGCTCATCCTCTTTTGTGGGTTTTCTATAGTCATGAGCAGTCAAAGGTAAAAGAGAGCCAGATGTGGTGGTGCACACTTGTAATCTCAGTACTTGGGAGGCTGAGACAGGAGAATCGCAGGTCTAAGGCCAGCCTCAGCAACTTAGTGAGACCCCATTTCAAAATAAAATAAAATGGGGACTGGGGGTGTTCAGAGGTAGAATGCCCCTGGGTTCAATCCCCATTATGAAAACAAAACTAGTGAGATAGTGAGAGAGAGAGGTTAATGTACCTTATAGATGATCAACTGTAATATGAAGACTAATAATCTAGTGTTTAAAATGTACCTTCTCGACTGTGTCTCACTATCATCTTGTTTTTAAATTGGGGTTGATTAATTCTAGAGAAGTCAAAATTATTTCTTTGCTCAGAATCTTGGAAGATGACCCTCTAGTTCAGGATAAAATCTACACCTAAGCCTGGCTCCTCCCATGCTCTGCTTCATTTTTCTCTACTCCCTACCAGGAACCTGATGCTTCAGCAACACTGGCCTCCCGCCATCTTCACACTACCCCTCTCACATCCTATGCCTTGTCAGGCTATTCCAAAACCTGGGCTCTCTCTCTTCTCTCTTCTCAATACTTTAACTCTCCTGCCTGGAAATCTCCACTATTAAGATCCAGGTCAAGCTGGGTGTGGTTGTCCATGCCTGTAATCACAGTACTTGGGAGGCTGAGACAGAAAGATCACAGGTGCAAAGCCAGCCTCAGTGAGACCCTGTTTCAAAAAAATAAAAAATAAAATAGGACTTGGAGTATAGCTCAGAGGTAGAATGCTCCTGTGTTCAATCCCCGGTACCATAGAAAAAGGACCCAAGTCAAATAATGCCCCCTGCCTGACCCGTCAGAAATAATTACCTTCCCTGGATCCCACAATCCCTTTAAGCCCAATTATAGAAATGGTCATGGGCAAGATGGCAAGCAGTGAATGTGTACTGGAAGAAAGGATGACAGTACGGTTGAATGTGCTAAACACCACTTGATTATACCTTCCCAGGCCACTGAGTGCAACCAGGTATGGCTGGGCTGCATTCCTAGCCAACCTGCAGGCAGACTTCACAGGTCTTAGGGGAAGGGGTTTAGTAATGCTCTGCATGTCATCAGAGTGGACTGATCCAGCAGTTAGACATTTGCCCCTTTCCTCGAAGCATCCCTCATTTCTAGAGCTGAGTAGAAACCAAAATACTTCCTGAAAAGAAATTGGAAAATTTATGTATCTTGTCAGGCTTTTTAAAAATTAATATAATAGCAGGTTGAGTGGGCTCAGAGGATGGCATGTAGAAATTAATTTTTCATTTCTTCTCTAGGAAGGGAGCTATTTTAAATTTGCCAAGTGTGATATATGTTTCCTTCTTCAATAAATCAACTCTCTCCTTGGGATTTTAGATCTATATATTGATCTGCATGGACCATTGTCCCTTATGTCTTTGCTTCATTAATCATGGAGTAATTTCCAGGGAAGGATGTTCACAGAGATTATTTGCTCCAACTCTTCCAAAGTTGTTAGCAGACAACCATGCTTGATGACCAGGCTAAAGGCCACCATTCTACAGAGTTCACTACCTATGAAAATGAAATTCAGTGATATTTCCACTGTCCTGCCCCAACGCCAAAAGGAGACTGCCCTTTGCTAGTGGCCCTACAAAAACGGGACAGAACAAAAGACCAGAGAAGGTGCTTCCCACAGCAGTGCTAGGAAGACACCAGGCATCAAACTGAGCAGCAACCTGAGTCATCTCCCGGGCAGTCAGCATCCTCCCCCCAGGAGTCTGCATAAAGATTGGACATGACTTGGAAATTCCATGAAAGACTCAACTGAATCTTTTCTTTCATGCAGAATCTTCTACCTAAATTCTTCACATAATCAGACTACTTGAAATTGCAACAATTAGAAATTCCTTTGGGAGATGGTGGCTATTAGTCATTCACACATTGGTGTAATTTAGATCCAGTCAATTGTTTTTCCCTTACCACATAACCACAGCCAATTATTTTTCTATTAACACAGAACCACTAACAGGAGACTTGGAGAAATGAAGCAGACAGAAAAGAGTAGGAAAAATTAGCTTTGAAGATCAGGCACGAAGCAGAGAGAGAGAGATAGGGCCGGGAATACCTCAGACACAGGGCTCAGCAGGAGAGCCCAGTGCAGTGGAAGCAGGGGACAGGTTCACAGAAAGAAAGGCGAAAGAGCAAGATAAATATCTCTACAACTACTGCCAAAGCCAAGAGCCCAGCAAGCATCCTATGCCAGGAAACCTGGTGTAGCAGACACAAGCAGGGCTGGTGTCATACAGCCCCAGTAAAGCCAGAAAACTACTGAAAAATGATCCAGAGCCCTATATCTCAAATCACTGAATCCTGATATGTTGTTCCAGAATTCAGAAGTTTTCCAGTTGTTGTTGAAAGGCAAAGTGATACAGATATCATGTCAATCCTCACATTCCAGTAGGGCCAAATTCATTATGAAACAACACCTGTCGGTGGAGCTTTTTGGATTTTGGAATTTCAGGTAAGAGCTTGTGGGCCTGTACATCTGTACTGATTGGTAAGCAGCCCAAAGGCTCTCCTACACGCTGAGCATCCACACCTCTCCCATGACCCAGCCCCATTGACTAAAAGGTACAGTCTGGCCCCCAGGAGACCCGAGGGCTCCACTCCAACAGCACACCACAGGGGGCCTGAGCCTTTCAGCCTTCAAGTTACTAAACTTTCTAGGCTTAGTGAAGCATCCATGGAAACACGTGATGGTTGGTCACAATGTCCATAATCTGAGAGGCAGCTGTGATGTGGTGGAAAAGCTCTGGGCTTGTTGACTAAAGGCTAGAGATCCCTTTATCTCTGCCATTCACTAGCTCAGAGATCTAGGCAAACCCAGTTATACCCTCTGAACCTCAGTTTGTCCATCTATAAAATGGAAATAATAATGCCTCATGTGATTATGAGGAGGATAAAGTGAAGTATTTGGGATTAAAGTGCTTTATAGACAGCAAATTGCTATTCAAATATATTATCATTTCTACTATTGTATTAGGAAAATGAAGCATATGCTGTTCATTGCATACAAAACTGGAGTTCTGTTGTTATGGTGAACTTCCTGGCCAGGAGGAGTAGCTGGCTTCCCAGGGTTGGGAGGATAGCCTATGCTGTCCGGCCAGGGGAAGGCCACTTCTACAACCACTCTGTCTGCTACCCATCTCCAGTCCCCAGTCCCTACTGTGACTGCTCCTTTGGTAAAGAGGACAGATAAGAAAGATCAGGAGCCCTGCTGGGATGCGTAGGAGGGTGGCCCAGCGAGGCAGCCCTGGGGCACCTGACTGACACCTGTCTCCTTTGAGAGACACTCCAGCCGCCACAGTATACGAGGTGCCTGCAGCCAGGGCCCATGGGCTCAGCCTTCAGCTCTACCACTCTGGCTCCATCTCCTGAGAACAGTTTCTTTCCCTCTCTGAGCCCTGGCATCCACAGCACCTATGCAGAGTGACAGTGCCTACTTCATAGGGTCAACGAGGATGTATGTAAAACCCTTTGAACATCGTAAAGCACGACTCAAACATGAAGTTCTTTATTATTGGCATGGGGAGCTGGGGACACAGAGGCAGCTCAGAGGCAGAAAGTTTCAATGTACTGAGGCTGAGCTACTGACATTTGCTGGGAAAGCAGACCCCTCCTTGAGCGGGCTGAGGAAAGCAGGCTGCAGAGCATCACAAGCCGGCAAGGTCCTCTCCTCTGGGCCTGGACAGACCGTAGCAAGGTACTGTTGAAGGTGGAAGAGCGGAACCCTCAGTCCTTTGGGCTCTACATGAGTTCTTTTCTGTGTTCTGTTTTGCTTTGTTTTTATTATGGGCTTTCCTCGATTTCGAGATTTGACAATTACGTGTGATGCTGAGGACTGGATTGCTAACAGCATGGCATTTTACATGATTGATGTGTGTTTTAATGAAAAGCAGCTGAGCCCAAAGCACAGACTTGAATCCAGTGTCCTGGAGCACCACTCTGGGGGTGCGTGTCTAGGAGTCTGGATGGGCTCCATGAATCTGTGAGCCTTGCTGTGGGAGAGTTCTCACTGTGACTAGCCAGTCCAGACAGACAGGTGGAACTGGCATGAACCCTAATCTTTTTTGGCATGTGTGTGTGTGGTACTGGGGATTGAACCCAGGGGCCTTCTACCTCTGAACAACACCGTCAGCCCCATTTTATTTTTTATTTTGAAGCAGAGTCTTGCTAAGTGACTGAGATGTTAGTTGCTGAGGCTGACCACAAACCTACTATCCTTCTGTCTCAGCCTCCCAAGTACTGGTGTGTGCCACCACGCCCAGCTGTGAATCTGTAATCTGAGTGTATGCGCTCAAGGGTGTCCTTGCATATTCTTCGTGCATGTTCAATTGTCCTCCTTTGTCTGCTAATTATTAAAACAGGGAAATTGTTTCCAAGGAACCTCATTGCAGAGACGAGGCCTTAAAATCCAAGGTGTGACAGTCTGAGAAAGGTTCCATGCCCAAGACTAAAGCAGAGAAAAGGGACTTTTAGTTGTTTTCTACTTTGTCTTAACTCCCTTTAAAAATCCTACCATCCTTACTCTCCTAATAAAGACTGCTTTTTCATAGATGAAGAGAAGGACATTTCCTGTAGGTCCTTCTAACCAAAAATTAGAAATCACAATGTTTATAAGTCAAAACCACAATGAGATACCACCTCACTCCAGTAAGAATATCCATTACCAAAAGATAACAAGTTCTAGAGAGAATGTGGGGAACAGGGAGCCCTTGCACACTGTTGGTGGGAATGTAAATTAGTACAGCCATTACAGAAAATAGTACGGAGGTCCTCACAAAATTAAAGATGAAACCGTCATATGATCCAGCAATCTCACTACTGGGTATTCATCCAAAGGAAATGAAATCAGTATGCCAAAGAGACACCTGCATTCTCCTGTTTATTGCAGCACTATTCACAATAGCAAGAGATGGAAAGTGCCCATCAGCTAATGAATAGGTAAAGAAAATGTGGAACATATATACAATGGAATACTCTTCAACCATAAAAATAATGAAATCCTGTCACTTACAACAACACAGATGGAACTGGAGGTCATTACGTTGAGTGAAATAAACCAGGCACAGATGTACAAGTACCACATGATCTCACTCATACATGGAATGTTAATAAGGTGATCTCACAGAAGCAGAGGACAGAATGGTGGATAACAGAGGCTGGAGAGAGTAGGGAAAGGCTAATCAATGAGTACTAAGTTATGCGTGGATAGGAGTAAGGAGTTCTGCTGTGCTATTGTACAGTAGGGTAACTATAGATAACAATGCTATACTATGTATTTCAAAAAAGACTTTGAATATTTTCACCATAAATAAATGATAAATGTTTGGGGAGATAGATATGTTTAACCTGATTTAAACATTACACAATGTATCAAAACATCACATGGTATCCTACTAATATGTACAATTTTTATGTTTTCATGTACCACTTAAAAACTAAATTTAATTTAAAAAGAAAACTAAGATTTCTTTCTCCTCTTCCCCATACAAATCTGTGCACCATAAAATAATGTGACAAAAATTAGCTTTTACCATAAAGTAAGGAATAAACAATTTATACTTTACTAAGTTCTTAATTTGAGGCTTAATATACAAAATATTATGAGATGTGACTTAAACTATGAGTTGTCCTCTAAAGAGGATGCCAGGACAGAAAGGTTGAAAATTTAGGGAACAAATATTCTATATCCATTCCAAATCGTCTCCTGGATGTATTTAAAATGTTCTCCTCAATGTCTTCTTATTCTACATAGAACTTCCTTCAAGGAAAAATATACACACCTTGTAATTATCTCTGTTTAACAATAGCTTCATTATATGAGCACATCTCATGTACTGTAGAACAGTGCTATACTAATAGTCTTAGCTTTCAATATTTAACCCAAACTTCAGATTATTCATCAATAGCATCCTAGATTATCTACACCTGCAGCTCAGGTTTAGGATTACCATCTCAGTGACCTCAGATTTCCTCCTGCTTTGGAATTTCATTGGCACAGTTGGGATGGCATATGGCATTTTCTTGAAAAGACAAATTAACGCCTTGCATTGTCTCTGCAGACCCAGGGGGCAGGATCACCTCGCTCCTCTCCCAGCCACACCATCAGCAGGCCAATCCCCATGCCCATGCGGTCGGCGTCCACCTGCTCCACCCCAACGCACGCGCCTCAGGACTCTCTCACTGGGGTAGGGGGAGATGTACAAGAGGCGTTTGCACAAAGTAAGTGCTTTATTTCTTGTTGTTCTCTGCTTTCACGTGGCAGTAAGTCACTAAGGTCCACTGAGTGGCAGAGTCGTCAGAGTCACACACGGATGCTCTAGGGTATCCGATGGCTTGTGTCAGAGCCTGACCAAAGCATCTTAGAAACGCTCTATGTTGAGCCCAGCACATGCCTGTAATCCCAGTACCTGGGAGGCTGAGACAGGAGGATCACAGGTCAGAGGCCAGCATGTGGACCCTCCCTTTACTATTCTACCTTCCTTGGGTTCCTACTGTCCTGCTCCATCTTTTTTAATAAGTCTTTGCTCCTCAAGATATGGGGTATCTTTTTTTTTTTTTGCGGTACCGGGGATTGAACCCAGGGGCATTCTACCTCCGCGCTACACCCCCGGCCCTATTTTTTATACTTTATTTTGAAACCGGGTCTCACGAAGTTGTGGAGGGCCTCACTAAGTAGAGAGAGAAAGGGGGGGGGAGAGATAGACAGAGAGAGCTGAGGCTGGCCGCGAACCCGGATCCTCCGGTCTCCGTCTCCCAAAGTACTGGGATTACAAGCGTGCGCCACCACGCCCAGCTGACATGGGGTATCTTTTACCAGTATCCCAGGAAACTACAAATGCAACCCATCCTAACATTCTGAAAGGTGTTATTTCAAGTCTTCTCTAAGTTGAAGCAAAGCCCTGAGGTCATAAAATGCTCATTCTTCATAAGTTCCTTATAAGTCAGGTATTTGGTATCTTGAACCCTTTTTTCCAAAGAGATTATGGTAATTACACCTCTATTCCATCTCTACCTTGCCCCATTCCCCAGCCAGCCCATTTAACCCTTAGTGTGCCTGAAATGTAAGTATAGTCTTTCTCTACCATAGATTAAATTCCCACATAGTAGAAGTTCCAGTTGAGGGCACCAGACCTACATCTCTACATGTTTTGGAAGGAAGAGAAAGAATCCTTGCCCCTTTCCCACACTCTGGGAGCATTCAGTGCTTGGGCTTCCCATTCTCAAGAGGTACCTATCCTGGAAGGGAGAATTCTGGAAGCCCTGATAGGAGACCATGCCTGTGCTGACAGAGACCAGAATCCAGTGTGCTCTGCCACAGGGTCATGGTTGGAATAACAGCAGCTAGGAAGAAGCATCTTTCCTGGCAAAATCAGCCTTTCCACCAGTGTGGATTATCCTTACGAAGGATAACAACACGCGCTGGTTTACATGGGGCCATCCCAGGTTGTGCCAGGTCACCCAGTCTTATTAGTACTGGTCCCTCTCACTTTCAAAACTGTCCCAATTTGGACAATAAATTATATGAACCTCCATCACCAACCATGTTTTCTTACATCAGGGGCCACTACCCTAAGCATGATGGGTTTTTGTTGTTTTGTTTTTTAAAGAAATGAACGAAAGCACTTCTGAGAGGAAGTCTTGGAAGTTTTTTGCATAGGTTATCAATGGAAATGATAAACAACATAAAATTGGGGGTAAAGGAAAAGCTTTTATTATTTACAATTATTTCTTCTTCATTGAAGGTTCAAGAAGAAATTTAAGGAATGACTTGCTAGTGGCAGCAGATTCCATCACTAATACCATGTCCTCTCTCGTGAAAGAGCTGAATTCCGGTGAGTCTCTGGCATCCCTTCATTTGTCTGTTCCTTATGGAGAGATCCAGTCAGTCCAAGGGGCCTTACTTAGAGATCTGCTCATTGTCAAATATAAAAGATACTTTAGAAGTTTATGTGGTATTTTGTTTGTGATTTTGGGGAAATGTTTATATTTTGCTTATTAAAAGACTATTAGTAAGCCAGACATCATGGTAAATGCCTGTAATCCCAGTACTTGGGAGGCTGAGACAAGAGGATCACAGGTTCAAGACCAACCTCAACAACATAACGAGACTCAGCAACCTAGTGAGAAACTACTTCAAAACAAAAATTTTAAAAAGGATTGGGGGTGTAGCTCAGAGGTAGAATGCCTCTGGATTCAATCCCCTGTACCCCCACATACACACACACAACTATTAATATATATGCAAGGCAGAAAGTTTGTAAAATGCAGAAAAGAATAAAAATATTAAAATTGACCTATAATTATAGCATACAAAGACATCCACTTTTAACATATATGGAGATTCATTGTAACATGCTGCTGAAGTTATTTTATTGAGTCAAGTATTTTACTTACTTTCTTAGACCCTGTTTATTTGGAACGCATGATCGTTTGAATGAGGCTAAACTGAAAGTTACTTTTGAAGTATCTCCAAAGAAAAATCTGCCCCCAAAAATGAATAGAATAAAATTGTGGGAAACTTTTTAGCCTCTTCTTTTAGTAGCATGAATATGCACATAAATATCTTACCAGGTACTAATACAACTCTGTCTGTTCCTTAAAGCAGACCTAGGAAAATATTTGTCTGGCAAGACTGTAGTCTTATAGTTGAGATTACAACTATAAGAAATAAAACTTCAGTACTAAAAAGAAAACCTGGCCATGTGGGGTGGCTACACCTGTAATCCTAGTACTTGGGAGGCAGAGACAGGAGGATCTCAGGTTTGAGGCTAGCTTCAACAATTTAAGGAAGCCCTTAGCAATTTAGTGAGACCCTGCTTCAAAATAAAAAATAAAAAGGGCTGGGGGTATAACGCAGAGGTAGAACACCCCTGGGTTCGTTCCCCAAAACCACACAAACATGTGAAAAAGGATCCTAGACTTAAAGTTCTTAAAGCCTCTCTAATAAGAAAGTAATTGAAATTAAAGTAAATGAAAATTATTGCTGCTATTTTAGATTAATATTACAAATAGGATAAATGACATAATTAATGGCACATACCCTAACAAATGATAACTAAAGAATTATTCTTGTTGTGGAAGTCTCATGTATTATTGCTTTATACACTAACAATCCTTTGAAATAGTAAGTGATTGAAATATTTTAGACCTGTATTTCCCAAATTAGAGTAATATTAAGCAAAAGTAACTATTTTATTTTATTTTATATTTAGTACTAGGGATTGATTCAAGGGACATTCTACCTCCAAGCTATGCCCCAGTCCTTTTTATGTTTTACTTTGTAACGGGTTCTTGCTAGGATACTAAGAGTCTTGCTACATTGCTGAGGCTGTCCTTGAACATGAAATCCTCCTGTCTCAGCCTCCCAAGTACTGGGATTACAAGTGTGTGCCACCATGCCCAGCTAAAAGTAACTATTTCAATGAAGACTTATATAGAGGGACAAAGTAGAAGTTTTAAGAAGTCAGTTACTAAAAAACAAAAATTCCTTATAACATTTCTGAGATAAAAAATAAAATGCTATATATCAAAACATTTTGAAGTAATTCATATATCAATTCTCATTTTGAAAAAATATTTGACTAATGGACTATAACTGGCTAATACTTTATACAGCACAGGATGATTTAAGCCTAGTTCTTGATTTGCAGGTCCTAAAATATCTAACAAATTATTCTCTTTTCCATTGTACCTACAAGAGGTAGGAAGTGAAACGGATAGTAATGTGGATTCCGAATTTGCACGGACTCAGTTTGAGGACCTGGTTCCATCGCCCACATCGGAAAAGGCTTTTCTAGCTCAAATCCATGCCCGAAAACCTGGATACATCCACAGCGGAGCGACCACTAGCACCATGCACAGCGACATGTGAGTATCCTGGGCTCAGAGGCATTTTTCTCGGTGGCAGAACAATCTGTAGGGAGTGATAAGAAAGTAAAAACATGGTTGTTTCGTTCTTTACTTTGGAAAAGAATAATGCAGTTTCCCTTTCTGCCAGAAGAGGCAGAGGGTGCTACAATTAAATTTGCACTGGGAATATTTCCTCCTACAGTTTCCAGGGAGTATCAATGAACAAAACCAACTAATGCTTTCTGAGAGCACGACTCGCCCAAAGCGCTGGACACTGATGCTCCTCTGCCTAAAATGAAGTCACATCCCTTTAAACCCCTGGGAAGTTGAAAACACAAGTCGAAAATGCATTTCATGCAACTAATGAATGGGATATCTTAGCTTAGCAACAGAGCACACTACAGTATCAATCGTTTGCTTTTCTGATCTGCGTAACTGACTAGGAACTGCAGCTCTCTGCCACTGCTCAGCACCGAGAAACAGTATCCTCCTGCAGATGGCTAGCCTAGGAAAGAATCTAAATTCAAATTCGAAGTATGGTTTCTACTGAGTGCTTAGCGCTTTCACACCATGGTTGTCAATCAAACTGTTGTGAGCCAGGAATCACCTGTAGTATTAAAAAATATGCTCTTATCCTGCCTTCTGAATTTACTATATTTGCATTTAGAGTATCCTGTAATACTGGAGAGGTCTCTGTTCACAATGGGTGTGAACACATAAGCATTTGGATTGTAATAAGTTAATGTTTAAAGTCTCATTATGTAGAAGTCTGGTTTCCTTTGTTGAGTGTTTATAAACCTGACCCTGGGAAGCCTTGATTTGTAAAGGTTTTCAGTTAGGTTTCTGTAGCTTGACTTAAGGCGGCAGAATCAGTGATGTCCCCACTAGACTTTCTGTGACCCTGGATCCGCTCAGGGTAGGAAGCAGAGGAAACCAACGCTGAGAAACCCAGGTAAGCCCAGGATAGAGCTCAGAGCCCAGCTGGGGAGGGAAAAAGTAGAAGGAAGGAAGGGAAGGAAGTGAGCCATTAGGAGCACAAGTCTCTGGGAGTTGTGAGAAAATTGGGTAAACTGGTAATTTTCTTGTCCTTTTCTCTATAATTTAGAATTGTTTGATTTTTTGTTATTCAAAATGGTGAATTAGAATTGGGCATGGTGGCGCACGCTTGTAATCCCAGTACTTGGGAGGCTGAGACAGGAGGATTGCAGATTCGAGGACAGCCTGAGCAAATAGTGAGACTCTCATTAACCTAGCAAGACCCTGTTTCAAAATAAAAATAAAATAGGGCTGGCGGTGTAGCTTGGAGGTAGAATGCACCTTGGTTCAAACCCCAGTGCCACACACACACACACACACACACACACACACACAAGGTGAATTAGCTGTCATCTGTTTTGTCTAGTAAATACCTACTTGACTTTATTATTAAGCATTTACATGGCAGCCACCTAAAATTTCTTGGTCCTGATCCTAACATCCTATTATTTGGACATGTGTGTCACTTTCGACATGTGTGTCATTTTGGACAAAGGGCTGAGAAAGGGAGTTGCTGAACATTAATAAAAGTGACAGAAGGATGATGCTTAATGAGAAAAGTACTTCAAACTAGTCTACAAAAATAAACTGGCTGTTTTAAAGACCCGAAGAAGAAACTAAGCAGAGGCCCTTCTGTTGTTTTGGCTTTCAATCCAAGTAGTGAGTAAAAGACCAGCAATAATGGACAGTTATAAACAGACCTGGTTTGAAAGCCAGCTGTGAAGCAGCAGACTGTAGCAGCAGAACAAAATAGTTACAACATAATTTAAAGTGGCAGGATGCAGCTGCTTTTAATTCTAGTTTGCTTTCTTGTCCTTTCCTCTATAATTTGGAATTGTTTGATTTGTTTGTTATTCAAAATAGTGAACTAGCTGTCATCTGTTTCATCTAGTAAGTACATATCTACTTGACTTTTTATCGTTAAGCATTTACATGGTAGCTACCTAAAATTTTTTTTGTTCCAATCCTAAAATCCAAGACTATTAAAAAATACTCAATCTGCTGTCCCTGGTATGCTGGGGAGCAGGACCAACTTCCAACAAGTGATTTGGGAGTTTGGGAGGAAAAGTTCACAGAGGCCTCACAGACCCATTTAGGCTAGGCTGGCCCCAAACCACCAAAAATAACGAGAACATGTCGTACAGACATAAATAAATATGAACAATGACACTTAAGTTCCAGCTCAGAAACTTCTTGACCTCTTTTTTCATTTTAGGGGATATTTTAATATCTGTACTGTCTAAACATATACCAAACATATACCATGTTTTACCCCAAGATTCTAGTCATGTGACTTAAGGAGTGAACTTATGCTCAGCCCCATAAAGTGATTTATATATTCTGGATGAATAGATGGAGACAGAGTCCCACATTAGTGAATGAGGTCATTCTCATTTATTTATTTTATAGTGAAATTGCACAATTTAAGTGGATTTTTTGAAGTTCTGAGGTAGTATAAGTTTTTAAGCTACTGATTAAAGTGTGATCCCTAAATTGATTTATGTGTACACATGCATGTGTGTGTGTGTGTGTGTGTGTGTGTGTGTGTGTGTTTGTGTGTGTGTAACACAAAGAGGATTAAATTATGAATGAATGTCCTTAAGCATTATTTCACTAGAGGGCTCACTCTCCTTGTAGAAAGTATTCTTGAATTCAATTAAAAATAAATAGTCCCCATATTGGGAAAACCCTTCAAAAGTCATTCTCCTTTTTTAAGATTGTAGGACATGTAAAGGGCAACTCATTCTTGAAAACATATATGGCCAGACTGCCATAGAAAAAAATGTGCATGAAAATACGTTGATCATATATTTCTCCAAACCTCCTTTTTATTTGCAAGAGGAGTTAGGAATCAACCCAGGGGCATTCTACCTCTGAGCTACACCC
The DNA here is from genome assembly GCA_004027185.1 of Glis glis. NCBI lineage: Eukaryota > Metazoa > Chordata > Mammalia > Rodentia > Gliridae > Glis > Glis glis. Next base: position 50,205 of record PVJS01004805.1, read on the forward strand.
CTAGCCCTATTTTAGATTGCTGAGAGTCTCACTATGTTGCTGAAGCTGTTCTCGAACCTGTGATCCTCCTGTCTCAGTCTCCCAAGTACTGGAATTACAGTGTGCACCACCACGCCAATCTCAAATCTCCAATTTTTGAAAAGTTTTCTTTTAGGGAAAAGAAGACACGGAAGTAAATTGGAGGACTAAGGAGAAATCAATGTGCCAACAACACTAGAGCTAACACACGAGTTCCACTCATGCTTCTCTTTTAAAATATGCTCCCAAACGCCGTCTGTGGTTTATTCCCAGAGTTACAGAGGACGGGGACCCCTATGTTCGGGCTGAGGAGGAGAACTACGAGAACGACTCAGTCCGGCAGCTGGAGAATGAGCTGAAGATGGAGGAGTACCTGAAGCAGAAGCTGCAGGACGAGGCCTATCAGGTACCGAGCCGGGCCCGCCGCCCCACCCTCCTCAGCCCCTGGGCTGCTGGGTCTTTCACATGTCACCTCACTCACAGAATCAGTACCTCCTCCTTCCTTCCACCCTCGCCTTCCAGAATATTCTGATGGCACTCCTTAGTCCATGTATTCCAGGCAGTAAAAACTTAAAATCCTTCTTATGTCTGTCACTCGCTGTGTATTCTTATAATTTCTGGTCTGGAAAGTGGAAAGAGGCCATGAGGCATTAGCAGAAACAGTGACAGTCCACACTCCCCCAGGAGCCTTAAAATGCTTTTTATTATGAATTAAAAAGAAAAATCCGGGCATGGTGGCACACTCCTGTAATCCCAGGACTTGGGAGGCTGAGACAGGAGTATCACAGGTTCAAAGACAGCCTCAGCAACTTGGTGAGGCCCTGCTTCAGAACAAAAATTAAAAGGGCTGGGAGTATAGCTCAGAGGTAGAATGCCCCTGGGTTCAATCCCCAGTGCCCCCCACACATACACATACAGACACATCCATACACAGAAGAAGACAAAGAGTAGGACACAAGGAGACCGAATAAGCATAAATATACCTCCTCCCTTGACTTACTTGTCCTCAGCCCCTCACTGCCCGCCTCATGACAAATAAGTAGGAGGGGACAAAACTTACTGAGAAACATGGGGGTAACTGCAGGCCCCTATAGTGTAAGGTGTGGAGAGACAGATCTCCAGCTAGGCAGGCGTGTATTAACTCACCTGGGAATTCACACAGCATAGCACATGCAGTTCGGAATAAATGCAATTAGCCACTCATCCCAAAGGCGACGCAGTTTACCCACGGGATTGTTCTACCGCCTTGTTTGTCTTTCTGTGCATGCCCTTGTGTTGCTGGGTTCTAGGGGCTCAGGGAGGTTTGCCAGAACATCCCTCCTGGTGGAGACTTGCTGGTTCCCAGCCCCAGTGGGTTTTGTTTCCCTGACAGACTTTCTGTCCAATGGCCGCACATGCTTTCTCCACATTCTTAGGGCAGCAGCCATCCTCTCTTACTCTGTTAGTGAAAGAGAAGAGGGAATGTATTGTCTCCTACTTCTCACATATTTATAAGATAAAGCTTTAACATATATTCTCAATAAGAATGTAGCAAGAGGGAGACAGCCACCCACCAACTTCTCCCCAACAATATGAAACGAAAGTGTTGCCTCTTACAATATTCCATTCACCTTTTCAGTTTAACTGTCATGTTTTAGAAACAACCAAAATGTTGGTGTAGCCATACCAAAAAAAAGTGATAGCATATGTAGAACCATGCTCCTATGCTACAAAAAAGACACCAGACTGCGAAACCATAGAAAAGGATCCTTGTTTGCAACTTTGTGGTTCATCCACAGAAGGAAATTAGCCTGGCGTGAAGCTGGCAGGCCATCTCTGGGAACTCCGAGGGATGGCATTCCCACACATCCCTCGTGCAGCTCTGCACACAGAGGGAGACAGACATGGCCGAATAATCAATGCTCTGCTCCATGTTGTTAGAGGTGCCTATTAGGCCTCCCTTTTTGAGCTCTTATCAGTTCCTGGATTTTGGTGACAACAGTGACTGAAATTTTAGAAGTTCTTTTTCTTAAAAGGAGGTAGCCTTTCAACATTCCATACCAAATATTAGATTTTTATTTACTTTAATGGATTAGAAACTCAATCTTAGATGAGTAAAATGAAGGGAAATTCTACTAATGACTTAAGATCCAGCTGGAGTTTTTACCCTCACTGTCATCACTGTGGTAAGTCTTAAGCTCCTTCTCTCTCTCTCTCCTTGCCTTTCCATGCTGGTGACTTCAAGGGAACGGACAGGGAAGGGGCCGGGAGAATATATCAAGCCCAGGTGTCCTCATTCAAGACGTTCCCCTGGAGAATGTAGAAGTGTTTTGCTTGAGTACTCTGTGAGCAGACGGTTACTGGACGGATTGGACGCTACTTTCACTCACTGGACTCTCTCTCTATGCATGGCTTCCAGCCAAATAATTCACCTGCTTAACTGCATCACTGACTTGACATGTCACCTTTTTTGTTTGTGTCCTTTGTCACCCACAGGTCAGCTTGCAAGGTTGAATGCAATATCCTTTTATCACTCTCCTCTCAAGTAAGTACCTTCTTGTTTGGGAGGAAACATGGACACTGTACACTGAATTCTGATAACTTGTAGCCTGAATTCACAATCACTCTCTCATAGGTGTTTCTTTCTATGTGATAAAATATCCTCCTTCCCTGCTGTTATCAAAGAGTCCTCTCGAGTCTGTTGAGCATTTCACTATAATTCAGTGGAAATTTCCCACACATCCTTGGGAGTTGGTTTTAGTCAGGAAAGTTGGCATCAAAACTTCCATAGCACCAGAGATGCCCCAGAAGGCCTCTGTGGCCATGAAGCTTAGGTCGCCACATCACCGGTCTAGCATGCCATTGGAGTTGCAGCCTCTCTAGCACTTGAGAAGGAAAACCCCAAGCTCGCTCTGCGTCTCTAAATGGGTCAGCCCCTTAGTCACACTGTATTGTAATAATAACCAAATATTATTTACTAAGATACAAAAGAATCAAAATAGAGGGGGGAATTTTGCAGCCTTAAGTTTTGGTGATAACTGATTTTGGAATTCAGCAGATTAAAAATTAATTTTCAATATCATTGGTGTGGCACATGATTCTGCCAAGGATCTACCTAAATATATGTAAAATCCTTAGTATTTTTTAATGTAGAGAGAACAGCACTTGGCTGGCAGGATCTCATGCATGTAGTGCTCTGAAGCTTAGACTCTGGACTCCATTAGACCCAATTTCAAATATGGGTTTCACCAAATCCTAGCAACATAAATTTAGGCAAATCGTTAAATTTGTATTAGCTTCAGTTTCCTCTGTACAACATATAATGCCTAGCTCATAGAGGAGTTGTACTCTCTGGGATGTCGTTTTTAAAGACCTTGACACAATGGGAGGCACACTAATTTACCATGAACATCACATGTATGCCCACCACCATGCTTCATGGTTCATGAGCAGCACAGTACCTGGAAGCTGCTATCGTGGTTATGGAATTGCAGGAGAAGCACCGGGACCCAGAACTAGCTTGCCCTCTCCACTTTTATAAGCAAGGTCAGGACTCGGCTACATGCAATGACCCGAGAGACTTTAGTCTACACTGTCCCAAAATGCTAGATGGTTTCTCTGGCTCCAAGCTAGTGGCCATTTAGATATCCCCAATTACAGTTCAAAGCTCCAGTACTCCCCACAGTAATCTGGCTACACTGGCCAAGGACACGTTCTGCTTTAGTCACATAGTCCTTCCCAGCTGTTCAATCTCCTAAGTCTATACAGTACAGTTGATAATAAATTCTACTGACTCTAGCTGCCAGGGATATATATTTCTCAAATGACATCTCTACGCTAGTCTGAATACTGCTTACATCCTGCCTCAATCCTCAGGTTAAGATTAAGCAAGTAAAAATAATTGCTATGACATATATTTTATGAGCTATGAGGAAGGTTCTTACCACACTTTCCTCTTCCTCCCTTGGATTTGAGAATACAATGCCACATGTCCTCCTGACTCACTATGAGTAGAGGGGAAAAATTCCCAGGAGCAGTTTCTAAAAATATTCACTCTGGTTACAACAAGCCTGGGCCCAAAGGAGCAGCCTTTTCCTTTAATAGCACTTACTTTCTCTTAGCTCCAGCAATTCAATCATTTTGTTCTGTATATTAGTTAAACATTGGTAGCTAGTTCTTAGAAAAATAATTCTTAAGAAACCTAATAAAATGGTCTTGACATAAGCCCACATAAAAATTGCCATTAAGTTCTTCTTATACCTAAAAGCCATAAATTTCAGTACTCTGAAAATTCTTAGGCCATTTTTTAAATCCTTTGTTGCAAAATTGGCTGTGGAGAATTAAACATTTGTGACTTCTGTCATCTATAGCATCAGTACCCTGCCAGGTTGGCATTCTACAGACTTCTAAATATGAACCAGCCTGTTGTTATATCAGCCACTTGTGCAAAATTCATTTAAAATCTGATAAAACACTACAAAAGCCACTGGCTTTACACCTTTGTAGCTAGTTGTATTCTACTATATTTTTTAATGCACTAAAGAAATGCAGTTGAAAGTTTCGAACAGTTGACATTAAAATATTACTGAGCCAGACATGGCGGTGCACACTTATAATCCCAGTTCTTGGGAGGCTGAGACAGGAAGATCACAAGTTCAAAGCCAACCTCAGAAACTTAGTGAGGCCCTCTGCAACTTAGTGAGATCCTGTTTCAAAATAAAAAATAAAATAAGGCTGGGAGTGTAGCTCAGAGGTAAAATGCCCCTGGGTTCAACCCCCAATACCACAAAAAATATATATTTTTGTTTGGACTCTATGCTCCAAGAATTGCCCCAGTGTATATGTATCTTTTAGCCAAAGATCCCAAAGCCAACTTCATCAGCTTGGTGCCAGTCAGCCATCCACCAAGGCAGAGCCCTACATGGGTGAGAGGAGGAAGGTGGGATGCCAGAGACATAGAAGACTCATTGTTTGCTCCAGTAGGACTTTATGCCTATTGGAAAATAAATACACACTTAGCAACATACTAAGCGAGTGAATGGTTGATTGCTTTTGAACACACGGTATGCGCAAGGGTTTGTACTCAGCCTAGTGTACTCCAAGATTCCATTTTGGCCACTTTGGGTTTGAACTTTGGGTTGGTCCCTTTTCCATTCCCAATGAGATGAAAGTGGTATCGTCCTAACTTCAGGAATTAGGGCACTGGATCACAGAAAGTAATTTTTTTTAAACCAACACAGCGTTCTGATGGTGGGTTAGTGGTCCCCTCTCTTTCTCCAAAGGACAGCATGAATATTTCTGTTGTGTTGGTTGGATCCTTCAGGTGCCTCGGGCACCCCTTAAGAAAGAGACTCAACTAGGAGGACTTCCTGTCCTCTCTACCAAAAGGTGTTACAGCACATAATGTCCTAGGACTACTGTCCCTGATTTTCATAGGAAGAAAGTACAACGAGCGTGCGTGCGTGTGTGCGTGTGTGCAGGCAGGGGTGTGCATGTGTGTGTATGTATGAGGGAAAGGGGTATCCTAAGCTTCATAACCCTAATTTAGAAACAGTTTCATCTTTTAAAAAAGTTACACATTCCTTATTCCCAGGCAAGCTATAGTCAGACAGATGATGAAAATAAGATGAAAACTGATGATGATGGAGAGTACCGCACCCACACAGAGGAGAACGGCAGCCTGGCAGCGGCCTCGCCGGAGAGAGGACCCACCCACAGCAGCTCCTGACAAACCCCCACCCCTAAAGACGTGTTCTTATGCCTATAGTGCAGCTAACTTTTTGTTCTAAGATTTTTAGTTCATAGGTGTGTGTTTTAGAAGGGGGGAAAAAGACTTCTGTTCAAAGCTACATCATCTGTAACCTGACTCATCCCCGGTTAAAAACAAACAAAAACAGGCTGAGAACCCGTGCTGCTGTTACACACGATGGCAGTATTAACAAACATTTTAAACCTTTGCACATGATATTGAACCTGTTCAGTTTACAATATTAATACTGTTTATAGCTAAACGTTTGATTTCTGGATTCTTTGGGATTTTAGCAAAACAGTTTATTAAACACTGTACATTTTTTCCACAGCAATTGGAAAAAAACAACCATTTGCAACAATTCAATAACCCTGAAGGATTTGGTTCCTGAGTGTACAAACTCAGAACCCCAAAGCCAAGAAGGGTCCTTGGCCTGCAGTGGGCCCCAAGTCTCTGTGAACAGTGACTTGAACCAAACACCAGGAATAATCCGTTCTTGGGGGCTTCTTTCCAACTTGGGGTTGTTTTCTTTCAAGACACGCTAACGAGTCAGCCATAGAACTTAGTGTAAATATTTTTTCCAAATAGATATCATATTCAAAAAGAGACAACATTCAAATGATATAGAATCTAGTTTTTAAAATCAGCACAGATCTTCTTAAAAACTGTGAACTATGTTTTGAAATACTCGTTACTAAAGCTGTTTATAAACCACAGGTGCCATAAAACCCCCAAACGGACTCGAGTTACCTATGCTCTTCCACAGCCTCGTTCCTCTCGTTTTAGCTTTAGAAGGCATGTCTTTAATAGCACCGCTCATTCACAAGTTCCCCTATCAGGTCAGTCGGAGGCCTTCAGCTTTAAATGTACAGGCTTAAAGTGCGCTTGCAAACGTTTGCTCTCCTTTTATTTCTGAATGTTTATTGCCTTAGCTGGCCACCTGGTATTCTGCATGCAGCATTCTGTGGTCATGTGAAAGGAGACAGGCTCTTCTATGTCAAGTTAGGATTTTGCACTCAGTGAAAAGCTAAAGTGCAAAAGAACTGTGAAAGACAAGAGGATAAAAACTCTGTCGACGGTCCTTGAGGGCCCTCTTCAGAGAGACCTAAAGACCTCCCTTAGGGATTCCGGGAAAAATGGAAAAGTAATTTTCTGTTTGTTTCAAGATTTGATGGGGGGAGCCTGCAACATATTGGATATATTAGACTTACATTAGCAGCTTCTCTGGAATTCCTGTTTTTCTTTTAAAAGAAAGAAGAGGACCTCATTGTGGAACAGTGATTCTCAAAATGTGTTCCCCAGACCAGCAGCATCAGCATCACCTGGGAATGTCTTAGAAATGCAAATCCATAGGTCCCAGCCCAGGCTGACTGAATCAGAAACAGTGGGGATCAGGCCTACCAATCTGTGTTTTCATTGGCCCTCCACGTGATTCTGATGCATGCTAACGGTTGAAAACCACTGCTTTAGAATAAAGTTGTACAATAAAGTCCCTGAAAAGGCCTTATTCAGAATAAGTAAGAAAGGTTCTGAGTCAACCTCAGTGCCTCAGCGAATCAATTTTGCTTCTGGGGCCGGCAGAACCCTTCTCCCACCCCACACACCTGGTCTGTAGTTGGTGGGTGCCTGGCTGAGAACACACATTCTGACATCTTCAAGCTCACTCGGCAAAGGGCCAGCACATGTTCATACCTCTGCATTTGGTCAGAAACCACCTCCTTGGCTGCCGGTCGGAACAAACCCACTTGCCTTGGGGATAGGAAAGTGATCGATTGGCATCAGTAAGGACCCCATCCTGTCCCCGGATGTACTTTAATTAATCATCCTTCCCTCCAGAGAACCTGCCTAACAAACATCCCTGAGCAAAGGCTGACACCAAAGTGGCACAACTGCACAGTTCTCAGATTGCTTTGCACAGATGGATTCTATTGCGGGTTCTGTCGGTGTGTGTTAATGTTCATCTCGCTTCCACCGCCCATCCTCTGTGAAACCTTGCCTCTCTAGATGGAGCAGGTGGCCATTGGTGCCTCATACTCAGTACTGAAAACCACTACATCCCAGCTACCTACATTGCTGTCAGCTCAAAATCAGAGCCAGGTGGTTCTTGAACTCAGAACTCAGCTACTGTCTGGACTGAGCTGACTTACGTTATCTCTTTGTGTTTCTACATCAAAATGTCTGTCTAAGGTTCGAACAGTTCTGCTGAAAACCTTCCCCTTGTCTTAGTGTTCATTGCCAACCAACTCCATCACACGGTGTTGATACCATCATTCAGAGCCATTGCGAGGACTCTGGAAACTACCGCCAGTGACCAATTTCTGACTAACCCACCACCTTTTCTTTCTCTTAGCTCCACGTCAGCACTGAGACCAGACTCAAGCACCCCTGTCCTGTAACCGAGACAAAATGGCGTGTGTTGTTTTGGGGTTTTGTGTTTTTTGGTGGGTTTCTCTCCTTGGCTCTCCAAATTTACTTTTGGGGTCTGTTCTAAATGCAAACCCAGCAGGTTTCATCTGTCCTGTCCATTCAATGCAACTATATTTTGTGGGGGGTTGCTTCTTTCTTGTTGCACAATGATTTGCACATCCATCTCCATCAGAACTGATGGCCTAGTAATGAGCACTGGTCTAACACAGTTAACCCTCCCCTGCAGCACCATGCTAATGGAGGAAGGGAGGAGGGCACGATCTACTGTATAGGATTCTGGAATCAGTTGTGGTTGGTCAGGACGGAAGTCGGGGTAAGTTTGGTTGGTCAGAGGGAGTAGTGCTGGAGATTGTGAACATGGATTCTTGGATGATCTACTATAAGGCAGGGAAGGTTCATTTGTAAGTAGTAATGTGAACTGAATTGCATTAAGAGTGTGGCCTTTGTTGTGATATATTATGTATTTTCTTATATGCATGAGCCAAACTGTCGCATCATAATTTAGCACTGATGTCTGCTTTTATTTTGATCATCTTCGCCCACCCTTATTAGTTCTTGGCTGTTAACTGTAGATAGATCTTGTAAATACGGCGACCTTTGGTTGCTATATTCACCTTGATTCAATTCCACACAAGAAGCCACAAACAAGAACTCCACAGTGTCCTCAGAAGAAAGGGCATTTTCACTTTTGAACCAAAAAGAGGAAAAACAAATCAGAATCATTACATCTTGAGGCTAATTAACTGTAAGATGTTTTTAATTATGACTACTGTAATTTGACACCATTTGAAACAACCAATTTCAAGACACTAAAGATTCACAATATTCATTGGTATTGTAACAAAACTACTATTGTATGGGTTTTTTTGTATTGCTGTTAAGTATTGTTTTTGTGTGTGTGTGTGTGTGTGTGCGTGTGTGTGTGTGTGTGTATGTATGTGTGTGTGTGTTGGAACCTCCTGGGGACATGTTATATTTTGAAGTGATTAAACTATTTAATTGTGTGTCTATATTTTGGAATGGAATTATTTCTTCATTAAAAATGTTTTTAAAAACAATACATCTTCATGCTTTATTCTTGGTTTCAATTAATCTTTCCTAGAGCAACATGGAGCCAGTCTGAGGTAGGATAGAAGAAATAAAAGATATAGAAAAGATAAAGAAAGAAAGAACAAGGAAAATGTAACTTTAATATGGAAGCCTGTGGCAACATTCCCCAATATGCTTAGCCTCAGTCAGGACTTAGTCCCAAGTTTCTGAAGAGTTTACAACTCTTTAATTATTACCCTGAGCACTGTTGACTATCCTCAAAGAGGGGTCTATTGGTCAGACAATAGAGACCACACAAGAGATCCAGAAAGGTGGCCAGACACCATACTGGAAATTGACTCATTTTCAAATACCCTTTATTATTCATTATCCAACCTAGAAATAGTTAATCAGGAGAGATATCTGTTGGTCAGAGGAGGGATGCCACACAAAAGAACAATTTCCTTGGGCACTGTTATCTGTCCTTGAATAGTTTAAACAAGAGAGACACCTATTGAGAAGATAGTGGAGGCCCCATCAGGACCCTGAAGGTGACCAAAACACCCTAAATCAACTCTGACTACTAGACTGATGTCATCCTCATATACCTCCTCCTACCTACCCCTCACTAAAGTCTCCTATAAAAGAAGAGATGTGGACACACAAATGTATCGCTCACTCGAGATGGCCTACATTTTCCCTTGAATGTGTATTTCTTACTTTCCGAAATAAATCTCTATGTCTATGTCTCACTGACACGTGCTGAAATTCTTTTCCATCACTTAAGCCAAGGACCCCTCCAGTCCTGAGCTGTGTTTCCCTCTCTTCCCCCCTGGGAACTCCTCCAACCCTTTAAGGAGTGAACCCTTCTCCCATGACATCTCTGTTCAAAGAAGAAAGATCAGTGTTTGGTATGGAGCAGGACTGTTGAGCACTTAAGGCAAAACACTTACCTTCTCCTGGAAAGAATTGAGTGACTTTGTATTTTTTAAGCTCAGAAAAATATATGCCAAAATATTAACAGTCTAAATTGTGTTTATGGATGATATTTTTATTTTATTCATTATGTTATTATACCTTATCCAAGCTCCTTACCACAGATATTTAGAGTAGATGGTTGGATGGATCAGAAATACCTGGACTGTGAAGTCTCTTTGATTTGGTAATAAGGGTATTTGAATCAGCCAACTCCTTTAGAAGGGATGTCTATCAACAGGTATTTTCTTTGCCTTCAGTGAACAAGAAATTCCCTTCCAGTAGCATTGCTATGCCACAAAGCACTGGAAAATTATGTGTATAGTTGCTTTATTTTAAAGAAAACAATAAAAGTATTAGAGGTTAATGGGTCAAGTTAAATGACAATTTTTGTTCCTCTTCCCCAATGCTGATTGGGTCAGTAATGGATAAAAACATAGCATGTTAACCAATAAGGCAGGCCACGCACATTCTCCATCTCTGAATCTGCAAACTCATGTGATAAATGAGCTAAACAGCACTTGTGGTGGGCGCCTTCACTTTCCAGTGCCTGAATTGTGCCACCCCCAACCCAGAAGGAATGCTGGTAGGGATGAGTATGAGGAAACTGGAACATTAATGGCACTAAATGGCACTAGGAAAGTGATTTCTCTGGCATTCCTTTTTTCCTGGAAGTTTCTTTGTGGTCTCTAGCTTGGAAGCAGCTACAACTGGGTAGGGACAGTTAGAGCAGCTTTCTGACCAGACCTCTACAAGAAACCTATTTTTGCTTTCTTTGGAATTATTTATTGGCAAACACCTTTCCTTCCATTGCTAGGAAGAAGTGGGTAGACCAAGAGATTGAGGAGAAAGACATGCATGTAGGTGTGTCTGCTCTAGGCAAAGGGAATCTTCCATACACAATGGAGTCTCACTCATCCTGTGTGTGAGACAAACATCTTATGGTAAGAGTGTTCATTTCAGGGACTTGTCTGCATCTTTACACATTGTATGCCAAATACCATAGATTCATAATTAATTTTATACATCTGTCTTTTAAATCACGTAGGGAATAAAAAGTGGTGTTACAAAAAAATACAGTGTGTTCCATTTCCACCCCAAGTGGGTATAATGCAAGTGAATTCTGACACTAACTACTCAGAGTTAGAGAAAACCTCAAAAGTGAATGACAAAATACTTCACAAGACCCTCTTATGACAAGAGTCGTAAGTAAATCTGTGGGGCCACCCATAGTTCTGACCATCCAGCTATAAATTCATGAGTTCCCATGGTCTTCTCAAGTTAGATAATTGCTTCAAACAACTCACAAAATTCAAAAAAGCACTATACTCTCTATTAGAATTTTATTATAAAGGATACAGATCAGGAATGGCCCAATGAAGAGACACAAAAGTCAAGGTCTGGGGGATGGGGAGGATGCAGAGCTGCCATGCCCTCTTCTCATGGAATCTGCCTATGTCACTCTCCTAGCATATCCATGCGTTCACCAACCAGGAAGCTCCCTTTGTGTCCAGGGATTTATTGGGGTTGCATTACAAAGGCATGATTGATGGAATTAATTGAACTCAATCTCCAGCCTCCCTTCTCTCCTTGGAGATTTTGCTGGCCCAAAATTTCAAATATTTAATCACATAGTTGATATTTCTGATGGCCAGTGGCCAGTGCCTATGCCAAAGCTAGCTAGGGACCCCAAATTAGTCACCTCTTTAGCATAACAAAACAGCTCCAATAGCTCAGGAAATTCCAAGTTTTTGAAGCTCTATGCCAGTAGCCAGGACAAAGACCAGATATATTCTCCATTATACCACACAATAATACTTGCTTTTGTATTTGTCCACAAATACAAAAGATTTGGAGATCTTTATTTCCTTCTAGAGCTTTAAGTTACTGTTTAATGTCCTTTCATTTCAATGTGATGATTCCCTTTAACATTTTTTGCAGGGCAGTTCTATTGATAGTAAACTCCCTCAACTTTTGTTTATCTGGGATTTTTTTTTTAAAGACAATGTTTCCAAATATAGTGTTCTTGGTTGGTAGGGTTTTTTCTTCCAGCATGCCCACTGCCTTCTGGCTTCCATAGTTTCTGATGAGTAATCAACTGTAAATCTTATTGAGGTTTCATTGTACCTGGCAATCACTTCTCTCTTGTTACTTTCAAGATTCTTTCTTTGTCTTTGTCTTTCGACAGTTTCGTTATAATATGTGGATTTCATTGAGTTCATCCTACATAGAACTCATTGAGTTTCTTGAATATATAGAAATAAGCTCCACAACGTTGCAGGAAGATTAATTAGGATGTTACAGCAAAAATGCACGTGAAAGAAATAATGGTAGCTTAGACTAAGAGTAGAGTGAAGGTGGTCATGTTCTAAATATTTTTTGAAGGACAGAACCACCAGGTTTTGTGGATGGGTTGGATATGTATGAGAAAAAGAGAAAAGACAAGGATAATACCACAATTTGAGCACCTAAGTAACTGGGAGACAGGAGTTTCATTACTGAAATAAGGGAGACTAGAAAAGAGCAAGCTTTGGTTGGAGAGAATTGTAGTAGCTCAGTTCCAAACATAATATATTTGATATGCTTAGTAAACATCCAAGGGGATGGAGGATTGCCAATGAATATGGGATTTCTCTTTGTGGGTTATGAAAATGTTTTCAAATTCATATGTTGATGGCTGCACAACTGCAAACATACTAAAAATCACTGCATGGCATGCCTTAAATGGATGGATTGTGTGATATATAGATTAAATCTCAATGAGAGCCGGGCATGGTGGTACACTTGGTGTACTTGGTGTACTTGGTGTACTTGGGAGGCTGAGACAGGAGAATCTGGGTTCACAGACAGCCTCAGCTACTTAGTGAGGCCCTCTGCAACTTAGTGAGACCCGGTTTCAAAAATAAAGAATAAAAAATAGGGCTAGGGGTGTAGCTGGGAGGTAGAATGCCCCTGGGTTCAATCCCCAATTCTGCAAAAAAAAGAAATCTCAATGAAACTGTTCTATATAAACATGACTGAAGAATTTTTAATAACAGTATCAAACACTCATTGCTTCTATAAAAAATCATCAAAGGATAAAAAATGTATATGAAGCACACAACTATTTAAATACATAGAATAAGAGTAAGAGTTTTTAAGTGATATCTTTAAAAGGCACAACTTAGGAGAAAGTGGAGGCGATAACACCATTTTAGAAACTGAAATGCAAATGAGCACATGGACCTGAGAAAGCAGAATCCTGCTCAGGGAACCAGCCAGAATCCTAAAGGTTCAGGAATCAGCACCAGGTGCCTCTGAATAGTGGAAGAGACCATTAAGAGCTGTTTGAAAGCTCTTCAGGAAACAGATCCTAGACCCTCTTCTTTACTCCAGTGGGTGACTGTCCTTCTCTCACTTCTGTGGAAAAATAAAGGTTCCTACTACAAAGAAGACAAGGCAGAGGGTGTCTAATCCAGCCTAGAGGATACCAGACATAACTGAAGGATGAGGATTACACAAATACAACAGGTGTAATAGTCCTATAAACACTAAATTCTTGAGACCCTCTCACCAACTCTCCCCACTTAAGACACAGAACACTGGAAGATAGACCTTTACTCTTCAGATAAGAGATAAAAGAGCCTGCTTTTGGGGAATCTGACTAATCCAAAAGAAGAGCCCTAAAAATATTGACATGGACCCAATGAGAGCACTCTACAGAAAAGCTCATGTTTAAATGCTTTCCCTCATATGTTAAGAATACCAGCCAGCTCATTTAGACCCCCATTTTTAAGTATGAACAGATACCAAATATAACAAGACATTCAAGTACAGCCTTTAGCATAAATAATAAGAACCAAGACAGAGAGGGGAAAAGTACCCTAGGGGGAAAGTAGAATATACTATGAAATTAGATGATAGCTGCTAAAAAATAAAACCCACACAAGTGTAATGACTTAAACCTAGCAAAATAAACCCCAAAATGGGAATTCCTTGATGTCGAGGGCCGAGGACTGTCCTAGAGGCACATTGAGATTATCATCTTGGACCAGCCCAGTTTGGATACATGGTATTTGGCTGGGTGGGATCTGTCTGCAAACGGACACATTCCAAGGGACCTAGTGTAATCTTCAAGGTGCTAATGGTCAATCCCTCCTTCCCCTAGGCTTGCCACATAATTGCTGATCCCTGTTTGATTAATCCTTACCGAAACCTGAGATAATTGCTGATCTCTGTTCGACTAACTTTTACTGCAACCTGTGATAATTGCTAATTCCTGGGTTTGATTAACTTTTATGATGTCTTGTCTAAAGTATCTATAAAAGTAAGGTGCTGGCTACAGAGCACCAGGAGAATTTGCCATCTCTATCTCCTCCCCGACCCCCCGGATTATTAAATATAACTATTTTGCAAATTACCATATCAGACTTCGTGTTGATTTGTGCGAGAAGACCATTGTTAGGAAGCTGCTTGACACAGTGACCGTCTGTGGCAGGATCCACAGACTTTAGGAAGCTGTCTGGGCAGCAACCGTCTGTGGCTGGTGACCATAGACAGAGTATTTGTCAGGAAGCTGCCTAATGCAGCGACCGTCTGTGGCTGGTGACCATAGACAGAGTATTTGTCAGGAAGCTGCTTAATGCAGCAACCGTCTGTGGCTGGGGACCATAGACTGTGTTGTCAGGAAGCTGCTTGGTGCAGCGACCTTCCGTGGCAGGAATCACAGAGTAGATCGTCCGCGGGAGCTACCGCAATACCTCATTAGTAGGCAGAGCTCCTCCAAATACTAATTTGGGGATTTGGGCTCCTTCTACCTTTTGAAAATTTGTAATTTGTCTTCTATTTCTTAGTGGGTTTCCCCAAATTGCATAATGCTCATACCAAGAAAACCCAAATCCACTCCTATTACTACCTGGAAGAAAAAAGCTAAGAAGAAAAAACAAAGAAAAACACAGTAATTATTAATTCCCAAGTTGTTCAAGAAAAGAACTAATCACAGTATACCACATAGCTCAGCTTTGAATCTCAGCTCCACTCAGAATGTTGATCGGCCTAAATCACATTTAACTACATATTTTGAAGATGGGAAATGGGATATGTACATGAAAGAGGTAAAGGGGGGAGAACTAAGTTCTCATCTTTCATAATGGGGAGTCCATATATAATGCCTAAAACTTTTACAATAAAAGATGTTATAGAGATTAGGTAAATACCAAAATAATAAGCTTAAAATTTTGAAATGAGCTATTTCTGAGAAAGGAAATTTAGGGAGCATGAAAGATTTTTAAACCATGTAAATAGCCGGGCGTGGTGACGCACGCTTGTAATCCCAGTACTTGGGAGGCTGAAAGAGGAGAATCGCAGGTTTGCAGCCAGCCTCAGCTACTTAGTGAGGCCCTCTGCAACTTAGTGAGACCCTGCTTCAAAAGTAAAGAATAAAAAATAGGGCTAGGGGTGTAACTCAGAGGTCAAATGCCCCTGGGTTCAATCCCCAGTTTCGCAAAAAAAAATTTTTTAATTTTTTTTTTTTTTTTTTGCGGTACCGGGAATTGAACCCAGGGGCGTTCTACCTCGCACTACACCCCTGGCCCTATTTTTTATACTTTATTTTGAAACCGGGTCTCACGAAGTTGTGGAGGGCCTCACTAAGTAAAGAGAGGGAGAGAGAGAGACGGGGAGAGAGAGACGGAGAGAGAGAGAGAGAGAGAGAGCGCAAGAGCTGAGGCTGGCCGCGAACCCGGATCCTCCGGTCTCTGCCTCCCAAAGTACTGGGATTACAAGCGTGCGCCACCACACCCAGCTATTTATTTATTTTTAATTGGTGCTTTGTAATCATACAACTTGATGGACTTCAGTGTGGTAAAAGTATACATGCACAGAACCGTCAATTAGCCCTCCCCCAATTCCCACCCCCATTCCCTCCCCTTCCCTCTTTCTCATGCTCAACATAGTAGTTGACTTTGGTATATTTGCATATATACATCCTGTGCATTAGGGTGTTTCCCTCTTCCCCCCTCCCATCCCCCTCAGTTAGTTCTCCTTCTTTGCTCATCTGATGTTTTCTCCATCCTTGTCTGGAGTCCCTCCTATGCCCTATTCTACCTAGCTTCCGCATATTAGGGAGAGCATCCAACTTTTCACTTTTTGTGACTGACTAATCTCACTAAGTATAATGCTCTCTAATTCCACCCACTTTCCTGCAAATGATGTAATTTTGTTCTTCTTGATGGCTGCATAAAATTCCATTGTGTACATATTTTAATTAAAAAATAAACCATGTAAATATAATTTTGATTTTTAAAAATAAAAATGGTAGAAAATACTTTAAGGTATTAACAGTGGTTGTCCTTGGGTGATATATTTTTGTTTTTTTTTGTTTTTTTTTAATTTATTTTGGTTTAATTCCATTCAGTGCCCCCCATTTCCATAGCACCTGGGGGTTGGTTGTGCAATACCCTCCCGAGTCCGTAAAAAGTCACAGTTTTGTGTTTTTGCAGGGCTGGGGATTGAACCCAGGGTATTGCACACGCTAGTCAAACTACCATTGTGCTACATCCCCAGCCTTTCTTTCTTTTTTAAATTTTATTTTGAGCCAGGGTCGCACTAAGTTGCCCAGGCTGGTCTTGAACTTTGCATCCTCTTGCCTCAGCCTCCCGAGTAGCTGGGATTATAGGCATGTGCCACCATGCTTGGCAAGTCACAGTTTGAAGGGCATGAGAGGCAGTCTGGCCCTGGGTTCAAAACCTATGCAGCTGACTGCTCCTCAGGCTCCGCATTCTCAGCCAGGTGCAGCTTCTGT
>PVJS01004806.1:0-14795 GCA_004027185.1 Glis glis
ACACTATAGCACATGATGTACATACATAAACTTATAAGACTCAATCACTATCCGGAGCATGAAAGGGAGGGAAGGGGAAGGGAATAGGGTGGGATTGGAGGGAGGGCTAAATGAGCAATGTGTGCATGTATGATGTTGATACCCTGACATATATCAAAATGTATAATTACAATGCACCAATAAATGAACATAAAAAAATAAGTGTGCAAAAATAAGTAAGTGTGTATAGCCAGACATGGTGGTGCATGTCTGCAGGACACAGGACTGCAGATTTGAGGACAGCCTCAGCAATTTAGCGAGACACTCTGCAACTTAGCAAGACCCTGTTTCAATATAAAAAATAAAAAGGACTAGGGGTGTAGCTCAGAGGTAGAATGCCCCTGGGTTCAATCCCTATTGCCTCCCCCCCAAAAAAAACCAAGGTGTGTATGTATGTGTATGATGGAGAAACTGAACAAAGATTTTGGTGATATCATTTAGGTGAAAAAAATTTTAATTCATTTACTACTGTTATAGTGCTTATTTAAAAAAGGAAACAATTTAAAAAATAGTTCACCTTCATTTCAGATGAAAATCAAATTCGGGATACAGAATGAGTTAAACACCCTGGTTTATAGAGATCAAATTGTTTATTAGTTCCCATTCCTGGTATTTCTGTATAACACATGGAATGACATCACATATTACAGTAGTAGTGATATAGGTTCTAGACTTTTGGAGATAATCTGAACATAATGGAGATATTTTACTATATTTGGCTATATTATTGCTGCTTTTGAATTTTATCTTTTTTATTATTGTCACCAGGAATTCTATCTTTCCCATTGGCTGACAACTGGACCCTCCACCCCAGTAGCAACCCTAACACACACGCACACACACACATATACATTTCCCTACTTCCTAGTAAAATAACGTGCCTAGGGTTTGGTCACTTGTCTTTATCTACACCATTTTTTCAGTGTAATCTCCAAAATTTAATGCTCATGAATCCCAACCTTTTACTTCCAGTCCAGCCCTCTCTTTCACTTCAGATATGCCTGTCTACTTATTCAACATCTCCACTTCCATATTCTAATAAACTCCTTAAACTCAACATATTCAAAACTGAGGGTTTTTTTTATTATTTGGTGCATTGTAATTTTATGTCCTATTGGGGTATAAAGTGACAGAAAAATACATGCACACAACTAAAAACTGAATTTTTAAACTTCTACACATTGCAAGAACCAAGGCTCCAATTTCTGCCTTTATTTCTCTCTCAATTTTCTGCCATGGTGATTTCATCTATTGCTGTTTTAAAATCCATCTTAATGCTTATGACTGCCCAATGTTTATCTGCATTCCTGACTTTCCTACTTTGGTCCAAGTTTGTAATTTGCCTGCCAACTATCATCTTGCCTGGATTCTAATAGGCATTTTAAATGTTGCATGTCTAAAAACAGAACTCTTTTCTACTTTCAAATTTGCTAATCCCATCTTTCCCACCTCAATTTTCTACTTAGTTGCTCCAACCAAAAACCTCCTAATACCCAGCCGGGTGTGGTGGTACACATTTGTAATCCCAGTACTTGGGAGGCTGAGACAGGAAGGGTGTAGGTTTGCAGCCAGCCTTAGCTACTTAGTGAGGCCCTCCACAACATAGTGAGACCCTGTTTCAAAACAAAGAATAAAAATAGGGCTGGGGATATAGTATGCCCCTGGATTCAATCCCCAGTACTGTACCTCAAAAAAAAAAAAAAAACCTAATACCCCTTCATCCCTCATGACCAATCCATTCACTGTTAACTTTTTAAAATAAATATTCAGGATAAACTCATAAACACACAGACCCAAGTACCTGTTTCTGTACAGAACATTCTTAGAAGGATAAGAAACTGGTATTTTTCACTATATACTCATAGTTTTTGAACTTTCTGCTCTGTAAATAACCTATTCAAAAGTTAATAAAATTTAAAAAGCAATTAATTAATGCCTTTGGAAAGGGAAGTGGAAACAGAAACAGACATTTGGGTAAGAGGTATCTTAGAGTTCATTCTATACTTTGTACATTATCTTTTTGAAATACTAAAAAACTACAGAAATCTATTCAAATTCAGGTTATCCTGTGAATAACTTAAAATACAGAACTTCTTTAAAACCCTACTTCCCTGAAAAGTTTCATCTTGTCAGCAAGATTCATAAAAAACATAACTTCATAACCACTTCATCAACTACTTTTTTACTGGACAAGCAGATGTGAGGTTATAAAAGAATATTATTATAGTTATCTATATTTGAAATATAGTATATCCCTAGGATGGGGAGGAAACAACTGAGAATTCTGATATAACTTTTGGTGTTGGTATTTTATATCACTTAAAATTAAACAGAAACCCCGTGTTTCAAACCAACTTGCACTATTTGTAGTACCTCTTCATAATTTGTAATCGAATTGTTATTATGAGTTGAATTGTCCCCACCATCCCAAGTTCCTATGTTGAAATCTTAACCCCTAATACCTGTGAATGTGGCCTTATTTGGAAATAGATTTGTTACAGATACTAGTTAATGTAAGGTCATTAGTGTGGGTTCTAAGCCAATATGACTGGTGTCCTTAAAGGGAAGAAATCTAGACAGAGACATTCATTCATAAAGAGAAGACAACAGCCATCTACAAGCCGAAGACAGAGTTCTGGAACAGATCCTCCCTCACAGCCCTCAGAAGGTACCAACCCTGCTGACACCTTGATTTTGGACTTTGAGCCTCTAGGACTTGAGACATGGTAAATTTCTATGTTAAAGGCACATAATTTGTGGCAATTTGTTAAGGTACCCCTAGCAAACTTTTGTGTCTAATATAATTAGACAAATACAATTAGACATAAAAATTACTTGTAAATGATTGGTCATTTCAGAAGATTAGTCATTTAAAAAGACCTGAAAATTTAAGATTTTCAATACTCCAAAAAAAACTTTTATGAAGTGTTTTATGTATCTAAGCAGGCCTCCCTGAATTCTGATATGAAGAAATATTACTATACCAGAATTAGAAATAGTTAGCATTTTTTTCCCAGACATACTAAAAGTATAGTCAAATGTGGTTGCAAGTTTGTGAAGACCAAGAAAAAAATGTTTCGCCATTAGTGACAGCCTGGGAATCACTCATCTGAAAAGGATTTCTGAACATTCAGAGGTTCCCAAAGGTGCTTCATTATTGAAATAATCTGGGAAAGAAAAGAGCCACTGACTTCACCCCAAATCTATTCAACTGGAATCCCAAGGGCTTTAGGAATTTATTTCTAAGATGTTTCTCCAGATTTTTCATAGTAATGAATCTTGTTTTCGTGGTGGTTCCTATTGAGTCAGGTCACCCCATTCTATTCCGGCAAGTGAACTTCCGAAGCCAAGTGTCACTCTTCCCTTCACTACACATACTCACCCTTGTGCTCACAAAATTGCCTTTTGGGGACCAGGGCGGGTGTCTTCCTGACCCTATGACAAATAATTTAATAAACAAATATCCGTTCCTAGCGCCTAGTTTCTTTACTAAATATCCACTCAGCATTTACTGAGCAATGTGCAAGTCATACAGTTAGGCATTGGGGACTGAGGTACATGAACCACCTTCAGACTCCTAAGGGGTATAGTAAGCATGTGCAATAATTAGAATGCCTGGCAAAGGCTTTGTGCCAGAAAAGACCCAAACTGGCAACAGGGAGGACCCAGAAGTACCCCTAATTCAGCTGTGTTCGAGGAGCAGAGTGTGAGTCAGGAAAAAGTGATTTGAGAGTTAATGTTTGAACTTAACACTTGCGGGGCCAAATATACATTGGGCAAGTAAACAAGGAGACACTGCTCTGGGCTGAGGAAGGTGAATTTTCATGAAAGTATGAAACCATATTCCTGCAGCCACTGAGTAGGGCTGTCATATAAAGGTGTATCTGGAGGTGTGGAGAAAAAAAAACATAGAGAAATAGAATGAACTGTGAGAAACCTTTAGTGTCATGTTAAAATGATCTGGTTTTTTATATGATCATTAACTTCTAAGACAACCAACCCACTAGGACTGGAGAGAATGGCTCAGGGAAGGACAAGTCAGAATCATGACAGCCTCTAATACTTACGCTGGGGACTGACATAAAACTTTACAATTTCCTGTATTTTGCTTACCTCTCTCATTCTCTATTAGAATTTTCATAGCTAACCAGAAAAAAAGAGAAATTGATCAAGGCCAAGTCCTTGGTTACCTAGACTGAAAATTTCTCAGCTTTTCATTAGCTCCAGAAATTCTTTAAATAATACTGATCAGGAGAACATAACAGCTTATTTACCTGTGAGTACCTTGGTGCAGCAATTTTTCCCTATAAATACTTGACAAAAATTAAAAATCGTCTAGGAAACAAATAACATGACTTTGTGTGTGTGTGTGTGTGTGTGTGTGTGTGTGTGTGTGTGTGTAGCACTGGGGACTGAACTCAGGGGCATTCTACCTCTGAGCTACTCTCCCAGCCCTATTTTTGCAACAGGGTTTACTAAGCTGTGGGGGGGCCTCGCTCAGACTATAACTTATCTTTTCATCACTGCCATTACTGCATCTTGAAATTACATTTGATTATGTCTCACACAGAGACCATTTTAACTTAATAACAAATTACTGTGTATTCGATGTTATCTCAAGTCAATCAGCTCTGCTATTTGTCACTTAATTAGCCAGAAATATGATCTGGTTTAGAGCCATAAGATTAAAACATGGTCTAAACAAAAGGCACTACATTATACCTAATAGTTTTACTTAGCATATTTTATTATAATCTCCATTCTTTGAAAATCTGTGGCATCTCAGCCACCAGCAATAAATACAAGTTATTATTATTATAATACTAATTCTATCCCTTTATAATTTTCCAATATCCCCTGTGAAACTGGCATTTTGGTCCCCATTTTAATCATTGGAAACTGAAGTAAACTAACTAGTAATAAGTAATATACAAATACACCCAACTCTAAATTCTGTGCTCTTCAAGCTCTCAATTCCAAAGTAGAAAGTTTCACAGTAGTATAAGCCATCAGTTCTCAAATGGAAGTGATTTGCCTCCTACCCTGGAGGGACAGTTGGCAATGTTTGCAGACACCTTTCACTGTCACAGCTGCAGGGGTAGGGGTGAGAGTACTACTGACACTGAGTGGGCAGAAGCCAGAGGTGCTGCTAAATATCCTACAATGCACAGGACAGTCCCCTACAACAAATTATCCAGCCCCAAATGTTGACAGGGCGGGAAACCCTTAGATAAAATGTTCCTCCGCATATCTTCTTACAGAAGCACTGATAATACCCCAGCCTGTTTTTTCCTGAAATCAATGTTTAAAGTCAATGAAAATAGCTTTATACCATAGTGAGATGTTGCCATGGTCTGCATGTTTGTGCTGTCCTAAAATTTTTATGTTGAAATCTTAATACTCGATGTGATAGTAGGAAGAGGTGGGACCTTTAAGAAGCGATCAAGTTGAGAGGGCGCCAAGACTGGAATTAGTGCCCTTATATAAGAGGCCTTCGCAAGCTTCCTTGCCCCTTTAGCTTGAGAGAACACAGCAAGAGGTGCCATTTGTGAAGCAGAGGGTAACCCCTCACCAGACACTGAATCTGTGGGTGGCTTGATCTTGGATCCCAGGTTCCAGAACTATGAGCAATACACTTCCATTGTTAAGCGGAGCATGGTGTCACACACCTGTAGCCCTCACTACTCAGGAGGCTGAGGTGGGAGGAGCACTTGAGCCTGAGTTCCAGACCAGCCGGGTGTGGTGGCACATGCCTATAATCCCAGTACTTGGGAAGCTGAGACATGAGGATTGCAGGTTTGCAGCCAGCCTCAGCAACTTAGTGAGACCCTGTTTCAAAAACAATAAATAAATAAATAAACAAATAAATAAATATAAATAAATAAAAGAAGATAGGGCTGAGAGTGTAGCTCAGATGTAGAACACCCCTGGATTCAATCCCCGATACCACACACACACACACAAAACAGCTTCAACAACTTAGCGAGACTCTCAGCAACCTATAAAGACCTTGTTTCAAAACAAAAAAAAAATTTTTAAAAAGGGGCTAGGGGTTTAACTTAGAGGTAGAATTCCTCTGGGTTCAATCCCCAGTACCACAGGGGGAAAAAATTCTGATGTTTGTAAATTACCCCGTCTAAGGGATTTTGTTAAAGCAGTAGGAATGGACTACAATGCTGAAAAATTTGGAAATAACAGAAATTTGGGGGGGGGGTTCTACCTCAAATGTTACTATCTTATAACACAGTAATGGGGAAATAAGTGTTTGATATGTTTTCATTGATGTATGGTTATTACAATCTTTATTCTTCCTGTTTAAAAGGATGCACAGGGAGGAAAAAAGGAAACCTCAATGCAGGAAAGCAAGAAGGAATACATCGAAGCTTCAGTAGACATTTTTGAAAGGGCACAATAAAGCCACACCACAAGGCAGAGAACTGCTTTCTTGATTTTATTTCAAAAGTACACAAGGTCACAAAACTAAGAGCAAGTTCTTGTTGTTTTAAACAAATTTTGTTCTCACAAATTTCAAAATCTGTACCATTGGATATTTAAGCCAGAAATTTTAAATACAAAATCAGAAATGGATACTACCAATACTCTATTTTGTAAATGTGAAGTGCCAAAATAGTTTTCTCAGTAGTACAAGGGTATTCACCACTAAAATTCACATTTAGGGACAAGAATAAGCGCATCCGTGAATTGTGGTTCTCTTAACGCTTATGTCATTAAACAAGTTAGAAGAAAACACAAAGCTCTTCTTTGACAGAACCTTTAGTGTCTGTGACTAAAACCAAATCCAACTGACATTCAATATATTCTTAAATTACAAAAGATTATTTTTATCATTTGATTTTAATTAATTAGAGACTAATGTTACCATCCATAAGATAAAATGATCAGCCTTTCCTAAAGAGAAATACACAGAACCACAATTCACAAATTTACTATTCTTCCATGCTCCTATGACATTTATAAAAGGAGTCTGTGCTTGGTTATGAGCTACTTTAGTGTCAAAGTAGGCAATCAAGTATGAAATTCTATTGCAGAACATGTTGCCTTTATTGCTGGAATACCCAAAGACATTTGAAATATTAAAACTTGCCCAGAACATTCACACTACTAGACATATAAAGATATATGTACATATATATATATATAATATATAATGTCACAAGCCACTGAAAAGTTAAAATTGTGCCAACATTTTCTACAAACTACTCCATACGTGACACATCAAAGCATTAACCACATAAAATATGGACTTTTTCTGTGCATACTGGAATAAGGCATCTGAAAGCCCTAAACACTGTTGAAATAAAAATTAGAAAAAAACTATAAACATTCACATAACTTCAAATTTACATGCTGCACACAAACAAAAAAAGAGACTGAGAATAGTTATTTTAATAAGCCACATATTACAGAATTTGATAGCCAACTTCATGCAATGAATTGTTCTTATACTCAATCAAAATGTTTACTTGCCATTTTACTTGTTCCAAATTCCCAAGATTCAATCTTAAATGTCTTAAATTATCTTCTTAATAGAAATCAGGAATTTCTTTATGCCCATAATCTATATAGATTGGGATGTTTTCAATTAACTTCCCCCTACCATGCACTTAGGCTGTGTTTCCGTGGTAATAAATTCTTGGCAGATAACTTAAATTGAAAGGAAATAATTTGTCTAAAATAACTGGTCAGTATCATCAATAAAAGACCTATTGGGGTTATGGGAGTGGGGGGCTTTCTAGCAGGGAAATAATAATGAGATTGCCAATAGGAAAAAAAAATACCTGTAAACTACTTCATCTTCAAAACACAGAGCCATATACTCCAGTGTCATTTCTCTTCAAATTAAGTAACTTTAAAAGATGGTGCGAAGGCTCTCAGATATAAAGTAGAATCAAACAGTTTTGCTTTGAAGATACAGGACTGTCCTGGACTGATAATATTAGCTTTAATAATTTTTAATTATTAAATTATAATTTTAATAATTTTTGTTGAACTATTTGACCATTATAAGTAATAAATCTAGAATTTAAGTGTTGGATCTCTGGTTCAACTATAATTTATCAGTGAGAATTATTTGAGAAATTATTAGTACTTTCTGACCTTTGGATCAAGTGAAATTTTTAATGAGAGTAACTGGAGACATAAGTTACTAAACTTGTCCTCTAAAACCTTATCCCACCAAGTCTGCTCAGGTTACTCAAGGATTCTTTACAAGCCTGTTTTTTGAGATTATAGTTGGTAGGGATCTGAAATGAAATGCTTCTCGGAAGAGATTCTGATTCACTTAGAGTCAAACTTAGATAAATACGAAGTCTAAGGGAAGGAAAACTCTACATTGTCTACTTTCTATAGTAAGGTCTACTTAGACTGACAGCATATTCTTCATTATATGAAAATTAGGATAGACCAAAATGTTTTCATTATTAAAGTTTGTGTTCTGTTTTATTCTTGTAATATCTTTATAAAACAGGCTAAACATCTGGTATTCAAAAATAGCTACTGTTATAAAGCCAGAAACTCAGTCCAAGAGCGTTGGGGATGTTAAAATTTTTAAATTGTTATGAATAACACAATCACTTAAGTTACATCAAAAAAGAACAGAGAGAAAGAAGCAAGATTGAAATTATGAGGATAGAAAGGTATCACAGTGATGTGTTTTTAGAAACAGTACCTTCACCTCTAAGCACCTTTCAGATAGGTGATAGCTAGCTCATAGGCACCAGAAAGTCATAACAGAAATTAAATTACCCAAGAAAGGCACAGATGAAAATGTTAACACAAGTTTAAAAAGTAACTTTATGTAACGTTAAAACCCTAATTTACAAATGCTTCCAAATATGTAAAACTGTACACTACTCCATTACGCAGACATTCAGCTTCAGCTTACCATTAAAAAGTATACACAATACTCTGCCTAATTGTAAATACATGCCAACATTAATTCATAATGTAGCATTTGCCACCACAGCACCCGAAGAGATTAACAGAAACCAACTCCCTACTAAAATCTAGGGAAAAGGCTTTAGAGCTAATGAAATAATTTATTACAGACCTTATTTACTATAAAGAAACAGTTGGCTCATTCTACTATATATCCACACTCCCTCACAGTCTTAAGGGAAATACAATAAATTCACTTTCTTCTACTAAAACAGTATTTAACACATTTGGCAGGTAGGAGTATTCCCTTTACTCCTTTTTTCTTTTTTTTTTCAAGAATAAATCACTTACACAAAACTAAGACTCAAACTTTTTCAGAGCTCAACTTGATTTGCTGGAACCACACAGTGACATGTTTGGCCACATACAGCAACTATACTTCCTCTCAAGTCCGCAATGCACAACGGATAGAGGATGCTGACTTTTGTAAAAATGCATTTGATCACTGAGTCTATGATGTAACACCCTCCAGGAACTGCATCCAAGAGGGTAAATTTAGGATCATGTGTTTCTAGAACATATAATATGCAATACCACCCCCTAAAAAATGCCAAATCAGGGGAAAAATTTTAAAATTACAATCAATAATTAGGGAATTCTCATCTATAACTCTCAAATAATAAATGAGTTATAGTATTTTCTTATTAGAAAAAATATCACCCAAAGTGGAGAGCCAGTGTTCAGACACAATGAAATACTACCTCTGGGTCTAGCTGGTCATTGTTGTGCAGCACAGGCCTCAACCTGTCAGATCACTTGTCACCTTGCTCTCTCTCCACTACTACACCAATGGTGTCATCTCTGTAGAGAGCTAAAGCAAATGTTCCAACTGGACCTGACAGATGCCCCTTTAACATAAAAAGAAGTCACTCTGTCCCTGCTGCCTACGGCACTCTACCAATTAAATATTAAAGAAATCATTTCTTAGACAAGGTTTATGAATGACTTGGCAGTAAAACTAGTCATTTCTAAAACACTGTAGTGTATTCTGTTATTGGAAATATTCCAAACACCTTTAGAGTTTCCAAAGAGGCTATAAAACAAGTACAAACATACTTAAGTATTTCTGCCATAGATGTTTCTTTACTAATCTGAGGGACACCATTGGGTCTTAAATAAATGAGACAAACAGCCTAAAAATAATGGTAGAAATTATAAGGTACCACTTTCAGATGATTCAAGTATCAACTTGGTATGCATTAAGTTCACAAATTTCTTCACCTATGATTTCATATTCAAAGTGCTACATCTTACTTAGGTATTAATATTCAGATACCTTTAAAAATGAACCTCTTAAAAGAAAATTCATTTTTCCCAGATGGTGAAATTTGTCTTTACTAACTATAATGCCTTTATTGTTTCAATATAACTGAACACAACTTTGTGAAGTGTATTTCTTACAGTTTCTGGTTAATTTCTTTTTGATGTATTTTGAGGCTGGTAACAAAATTTAGACCAGAATAAGTTTCCAGGTATCAAAAGAAGAAAAGCAGCACAGAGAAAAAGAAGAGAGGAGGAGGCTCTATACTATAGACCCGTCCTTGCTCTGTGCTGGAATCATCACAGGAACGGCTCCCATTCGACTTAGATTAGGGGCAGCTACCTTAGCAGGTGGGAGAGTCGGACTCTGAGGAGCGCGTTCAAAGTCTTCGCTCGGTACTTGGTTATACTGAGTCTTGGAATAGCCTTCCATGTTGGAAGGAGACATGGATCCCAGGGATGAGTGATTGCTGCCGATGTAGCTTCTGGCAGTGGATGTGCGGCTCTTTGGAGGAGGCACGTCTTCCCTGGAAAGCAAAGTCCCCAGTACAAGTTAAATGAACAAATTTCTAAAAACCTACCATTATGTAAGATACAAATCATGGATAAGGGCCTTTATGTAGGTACGAAGTATATACAAGTGAGCCTGTGCCACGGAAAAGCAAGCAGAACAAGGTGTAACATCAGAAACTGTATATATGCCCCAATTTATCATTTTGATTAGACAATGCATAACTTCCCATATAATGAAACATGGTTTTTACATAAATGGATATGCTTTTATAATGTCTTATGAGGAATAAATTCCAAATAGTTTCATATTCTAGTATCCATGACAAAGATCTAGTTACTGTCATAAAATATTTTCTACTTGACATAATGTTCTCCAGATCCTTCCATTTTCCTAACCCCTAAAGATTTTTATTTTTCTATCCCCAAAAAAGAAAAGAAAAATCTATTAAAAAATCTAAATTTTTAGCTATAAAAGTCATCTAAGACTTTAGTTGAAAACCTTGCAGATTTAAGTTTACAACAACTAGGAATTTAGGCTTAAGAATTTTCACACAAAGCACAAACAAAAACCATGTATCTGAGTAACTTTTATTGGTTTTAAAAATACAAGTGCTCAGACCCTACCCCAGACCCACCGAATGTCAATTCCCAGGGTGTTAAACTATATAAGTCACATGCTATTTTTTAAGTTCTATAATCTAATGTGTAATCCTAGTTAAGATCTATTGGTTTAGAATATTTAAGAAAAATAAAATTACACTACCAATAATTCTACAAACTACCCATGTCACTTAATACAATCAGGTTTTTATTTTAAATCCTCAATACCTGCTCCATTTTTTGAAAACTTCATCCCTGCCAATTTACTGTGAAAAGGCAGTCTTGAGATAATCATTTTTGCAATAGTCTTCAAAATGGGGTACAAGATAATTTGGGAACGGCATAATGAGGAGTGGTTGGAACTGTGCATTTGAAATTGAAGGTAAATGCTGTGAAATGCATTGAGGGGAGGAGCCAAAGCTTTTACCCAGTTCTCACAAGAGAACAGCATATGCTTCAGAAGCTTAAGAGAACTAGTGCTGTAGAGACATAACATATTTGGTATATGTCAATTCTGGTTTTACCTAATTACCTGATATCATGGTGAACTTCCTTTTCGTATTTTTCTTCTCTGCGCTTTTTACGACAGCAAAAGACAATAACACTGATGAGCACGAGAGCAAGCAAAGTTCCTATAATAGCTCCTGCAATTGTTCCAGCTCTATTCGAAGCTAGAATAAGATGTCAATAAGAATTAGTTGTTAAAAAAAAACTACGCCTACTGATATTGAAAGTAGGATATATGCTGATAGTCTGACTTGTTGCATAAAGTAACTTTAAGAGACAAATTAGCCATTTGTGATCCAGCAGGGAAAAATCTATGAAAAGAATTTTCTTCTGGACAGTATATTTCCAGCATAAAAAAGATAAAACCAGACTAAAAGAATCTGACATTAAAAGCTATCTTTGTTAGCATATAAGAATGTTCTAGTTGGGTGCAGTGGTACAGGTCTGTAACCTCAGCCATTTGGGAGACTGAGGCAGGAGGATCATCAAGTTCAAGGCCGGCCTGGGCAACTTAGTGAGACCCTGTTTCAAAAATAAAAAACAAAAAGGGCTGGGGAGGGCTGGGGTGCTGCTCAGTGGTAAAACACCCCTGGGTTCAATGCCCAGTAACACAATGAATGAATGAATGAATGAATGAATGAATGAATGAATTAATGGGGCTGGGGATGTAGCTCAGTGGAACCACTGGGTTCAATCCCCAGAACTGCCAAAAAAAAAAAAAAGTTCTTTAGTGAGGCCCTCTGCAACTTCGTGAGACCCGGTTTCAAAATAAAGCACAAAAAATAGGGCCGGGGGCGTAGCGCAGAGGTAGAATGCCCCTGCGTTCAATCCCCGGTACCGCAAAGAAAAAAAAAAGTTCTAATCTACTCAACTTATAATGGCTAAAAATACTGTAGTTGATTTTTGACAACTCTTACCTTCTTCACATCATTACAATGATAAAGGTTTTATTAATATAATGTAGCATTTTTTTCCCTTATGATAATAAGCAAGCCACAGAGTGTTCTAATCAAAGTCAGCCTCCCCATACCCTCAAAACACCCCTGCAGACTTTAGAGGAGGCTGCAGAAAGATACTTACGAGGAACAACGTCTAAGCGCAGCAGGCACTGATCAGAGCCCACTCTGTTTCTGACTGTACAGCTGTATGTCCCAGAGTACTCAGAAGTGGCATTTTTTACAGATATAACAGGTGAAGTCATATCTATGGTAGAGGGGGAAAAAGCAAACTTTATTTATTTAGTGGTGCTGGGACAGAACCCAGAGCCTCACACATGCTAGGCAAGCGCTCTACCACTGAGCTACATCCCCAGCCCCTAGCAAATTCGTTTCTACAGCATGGATTGCTCTAGTTTTTAATAAAATTAAACCCTACCAAGTTTGACAGTCGAGTCGAAAACAGACAATGCTGGGTGCAAACTAAATGCCACAGAGCCAGCCACATGCACGTCTCTAGAATTCAGTCATGCTCCGTGTCCCTACAATCCCGGCAAGAGTCACCCTGGTCCCCAGCCGCAGAGCCTCAGCTAAAGCAAGGGGGGCTGATCC
This sequence comes from Glis glis, assembly GCA_004027185.1. NCBI lineage: Eukaryota > Metazoa > Chordata > Mammalia > Rodentia > Gliridae > Glis > Glis glis. The sequence continues at coordinate 13,425 of PVJS01004806.1, forward strand.
ATGGCAAAGCAGCTGCAAACCCATTTCGGCCACAACTGATTATAAAAATATCTCATTCCACAAAGGCTCTTTCATGCAGCAGGAAAATTTGCAAGACCTATTTTATCTTCCCAGATGAAAGGAAAACATACAAAAGAAAGTCAGAGGGCTCATCCAGTTTGGCCTCTAGTTTGAAAAAAAGAAAGGCAGAGAGAAAACATACTGAAGACCAGAGTGGAGGGACAGCAGGAAGGTAGAGCATGGTAATCAGTCTGAAGTAATGGGTAGATTATAATAAACAGGTAAGAGATCACAGTCAGCCAATCTGTAACTTTCTAGTTCACTGTGATACCCACATGAATCCAGACAGGTCCAACTCATGCTAGACCTCAGTCACGAAATAATTTATGATCCTTAATATTTCCCACCAATTAAAAAAAGAAATCTACCAAAGTAAGGAATTAAAATATTCTAAAAAGTAAGGTCATTGCCTAAATATTTATTTACTTATATGATACTAAGCTGTCATTATAAAGCACTGAATAATTCCCATGGAATTTTTGATTGTTCTGTATAGAAAAGGGAATTAATATATAACATGTATATATAAATACTACTAGATTTAAGTCCAAAAACCATTGGCACATGGTACAATTTGATCATTAGCAGTACCTGCTAACCATGACGTCGGCAATTTCTGGGAGTCAGACAATTTTTGCCATTCATATCGTAATGGAAGTGAACCTTCTTTTGGTTCACATTTTAGTTTAAAGTCATTTCCAATTTCTTCTGATCCATCAATGAAACATCTTGTACCTGAAGGCTTAACTAAAAATAGAAAACATGTTACAACTTTGTACTAGGAAATGGAAATGATTTTTTATAAATATCACTCAAACACACTACATGATACACAACCACTGACTCATTATCTATTTGTCCTGGGTTCAGAACTGACAAAAGAACAAAATACCACAACAGGTCGTCAACATCCATTTGCTCAGTTCTATCAAACACAAAACAGGTAGGAATGAGCTCAGGTAAGCAGCCATTGTGGAGGGAGGTTTGCCAACGTGTCTCAGGTGCAGCTCAGTGCCCCCCATTCCATGGGGCACATGTGAAAAATGCGCAGACAAGGCCGGCTGGACCACCTGAGACTCGAGGAAGCACCCCCTCTATTCCTTATCAACTCTTCTCAAGCTTGAAATGTAGCCCTGGGAGTAGGAGCCATGCCACATCACTCTAGGTGCCCTGACCCCAACAATCAGGGGACTTATAACCAACAATGCTGAAAATAGGAACAATTCACTTAGTTCAGCACAGACATTTAACATTCTATATTTATATTAATTAAAAGCCACTGAGAAGCCGGGTGGGGTGGCGCACGCTTGT
>PVJS01004806.1:14895-38408 GCA_004027185.1 Glis glis
AAAAAAAAAAAAAAAAAAAAAAAAAAAAAAAAAAAAAAAAAAAAAAAAAAAAAAAAAAAAAAAAAAAAAAAAAAAAAAAGCCACTGAGAGAGCAGTGTTATAAAAGGTAAATAAGAGTTTATATTCATGGCCAGGCGTGGTGGCACACGCTTGTAATTCCAGTACTTGGGAGGCACAGACCGGAGGATCCGGGTTCGCGGCTAGCCTCAGCTACTTAGTGAGGCCCTCCGCAACTTCGTGAGACCCGGTTTCAAAATAAAGGATAAAAAATAGGGCCGGGGGTGTAGCTCAGAGTAAAACGCCTCTGGGTTCAATCCTCGGTACTGAAAAAAAAAAAAGTTTATATTCTAGAGATCTCCCTGGGTAACTAGAGTAACTGCTAAAAAACCATTACCTGCAACCCACCCCAAACCTGAATCAACACCTTGACATTTCATACCCTTCTGCTGAACATAATCATTAAGGAAGAATATTTATACAATAAAATCAACACATTAGTCACATGGATTGATCACTCTTAACAAATGTGAATATACAGTCATCATTTGGTGCCTACGGGGGTAGGAGTATTGGTTCCAGGACTTCCCGTGGATACCAAAATACTAAGATGGATGCTCAAGTTCCTTATATGAAACAACACAGTATTTACATTAACCTCCTCCTGCAGACTTTAAATCATCTCTACATTACTTGTAATACCTAATATAATACAAATGCTATGTAGTTGTTATACTGTATTACTTAAGAGAAACATGACAAGAAAAAAGTCTATAAGTTCCATATACAATTATTTTTTCAAATATTTTTGATCCACAGTTGGTTCAATCTGAGGCTGTAGAACTTGCCGATAAGAGGACCACCTGAACCTCCGTTAAGCACCAATCCAGTCCTCTCCCAAGAAAGTTCCCTCATGCTGGCTGCAGTCACACTCACTTCCAAATCCTGGCCCCAGGTACCCTGATGAGATTTCTATCACTACAGATTAGTTCGCCTTCTTCTAGAAGAATCTAAATGAAGAATACAGTTCAGTATGTATTTTTCTGTCTCACTTTTCTGGGGGGAGTGGGTACTGGGGTTTAACCCAGGGGCATTCTACCTCAGAGATACACCCTCAGCCCTTTTTATTTTGGGTTTTGAAACAGGATCTCGCTAGGTTGCTGCAAATGTCATTACATTGCTGAGGTTGGCCCAAACCTGCGATCCTCCTGTCTCAGACTCCCAAGTACTGGGATTACAGGTGTGCGCCACCACGCCCGGCTGTCTCACTTCTTTTATTCAGCATGTTTCTGAGATTGATCCATGTTATTGTATATATCATAGTCATTCTTTGTTACTGCAGATTAATATTCCAATGAGTAACTATAACACAAGTTTACTTTTCCATTCACTTGTTGGTGAACACTGTTTCTAGTTTTTGGGCTACTGTTAAAACCTAATTAACCAAACTGAACAGGACTAAGTGTGTAATCTGTCAAAATCACATTGACCAGGAAACTATGAAGAACCATGGAATGCCACTGACAGATGGGGGGGATCCTGAAAGATTTTGAGGAGACTCTCAGGAAAGCAGAGGACTCTCAATCAGCTGGGATATATATACATATTTTTATTGCTGCATTGTAGTCTCACATCATAATGTAATTCATAGTGATAGGGACATACATGCAAACAGCACTTGGTGAGCTTCCCCCGGCTCCCTCCCCACTTCCTCCCTTCCCCATAGAGGATATTGAGATTGGCATTGGTATTCTTACATATGTACACAATGTCAATGGAAGTGCTTCCTTTATTAATTCTCCTTCTCCCCTCTCCAACCTCCCCTAGACCACCTCCCTGACTCCACTGGAGTGTCTCCTCCATTATCTAAAGTCCCTCTGGTATCCTGACTACTCTCTAGCTTCCTCATATGAGAGAAAACATACGACCCTTCACTTTCTGTGACTGGCTAATCTCACTTAACATAATGTTCTTCAGGTCCATCTTTCCTGCAAATGACATAATTTTGTTCTTTATTGCTGAGTAGAATCCCACTGTTTATATATCACATAAATTTTGTAATCAATTCATATGTTGATGGACACCTAGGTTGGTTCCATAATTTGGCTATTATGACTTGTGCTACAGGGGAGTAGCCCAATGGTAGAGCACTTGCCTGGCATGTGCAAGGACCTGGGTTCCTTTTTCCCCAGGAGAGGGGGAAAAAATCTTTAATCAGCTGCTTTTGAAACGTTAGGAGAAGTAGGGATTAAGTGTGGAGTGGTCTAAACTGACTTTTTTTTTTCAGTTCTGGATGGGATTTTATTCCTTCACTACTATCCATAATTGGGTTTATAGTTTTCCACTATTGTGAATACCACTACTTGAACACTCTTTGTAATATTGGAAAATGCTTTTCTTTTTCTTGGCTACCGCTGGGTCATATAGCAGGTGCATGTTTAACTCAATAAGAAACCACCAAAATGTTTCTCAAAGTTGATCAACAAGATTTGTCATATCCAGTGAGATATCTTTAAGTAAAGCTGTCAATGATGATCTCATGCTTTCAAAAACTTATTTTTCTTTTGCAGTATTGGGGATTGAACCCAGGGGCATTCTACCTCTGGGCTACACCCCCAGCCCTATTTTTTATTCTTTATTTTGAAACGGGGTCTCACTAAGTTGTGGAGGGGCTCACTAAGTAGCTGAGGCTGGCCGCAAACCCAGATCATCCAGTCTCAGCCTCCCAAGTACTGGGATTATAAGAGTGCGCCACCACACCTGGCTCAAAATTTCTTAATACTCCCAGGCTGGAGATGTAGCTCAGTGGTAGAGTGTGTTTGCATAGCAAGCCTCAGTGGTAGACTGTTTGCCTAGCAAGCACAAGGCCCTGGGTTTAAAAAAAAGAAAACAAAGCTGGGTGTGGTGGCACACAGCTGTGATCTGAGTACTTGGGAGGCTGAGACAGGAGGATCACAGGTTTGAGGACAGCCTCAGCAAGTAGTGAGACTCTCATCAACCTAGCGAGACCATATTTCAAAATAAAAATAGAATGTCCCTGGGTTCAATCCCCAGTACCAAAAAACAAAACAAAAACAAAATTCCTTAATATTCCTAACAAATTTAATTTAATTTCTCTTCTTTATCTGTTACTACTTGAATTTTTTTTTTTTTTTTTTGGCGGTACCGGGGATTGAACCCAGGGACGTTTTACCTCCGAGCTACACCCCTGGCCCTATTTTTTATCCTTTATTTTGAAACTGGGTCTCACAAAGTTGCGGAGGCCTCACTAAGTAGCTAAGGCTGGCCGCGAACCTGGATCCTCTGGTCTCCGCTTCCCAAGTACTGGGATTACAAGCGTGTGCCACCACGCCTGGCTGAGCTTTTTAATAATTATCAATAGATGCACTTAACTGCACTATTGATTTTTCTAAACAATTTTTTTCCAGGCTGATGAGTTATTCTAGCTATTCCATTCAATTGGACTTTAAGTAAGTTTGGCAAATTATTTCATCCTTTGAGTCTTTGTTAAATGAGTCTTATTTTCCTCCATTTCTTTGAAGTATCAATAAATTACTTATTAGAATATACTAGCAATAAATGCTAAAGCAATGCTTTGTACAGCCAACATCTACTGATGATACAGTATTCTAACCCTAATTCTATTTCTTATCCTTTCACTGAAAATATCCCTTTCCCATATATAAAACATTCCCAGTAATGTGCAGTTTTATTTAAAGCTGCTGCTTAGGAAATCCCTGCTGAGCCTCAGATTTCAACATACCCTATCCCAAAAGCACAAGATTTTATCAACACTGATTTCTGAGCACCACTTTGAAGTAGCCCAACTGCCTTCCAGCGGAGGAGAAAGAACAAATCTTTTATATGCCAAACCCTAACCACTACACCACAGGGAGGGTCAACTCTTGATTCAAGACATTTTTGCTGGAATGGAAGAGAGAAACCACAAAGGGAACACAGATGATGTCTTATACCTTCTGTGTTTCTTTGGACAGGGCTTCTAGAATACCTGGCCATTGTCCTCAGAACATTTGACTTCACGATCAATCGTCAGCATGACCAACAATCCATTCCAGATGAAGGTGTGTGACCATCACACTGTACTTGGCCAGGGTAGCCTATGAGTCTAGTAATCCTGTGCTCCATACATGTATTGCATCATCATCCTTCCATGGTAGTGGCCTACCTTAGTCTACAAAAAATACATTCTAAATCCCTCTATGGGACACAATATACTTTTATCATTATTCCATCCTTCCAAAAATGAATGCTATTTCTGCTTAGTTAAAAAAATACCCTGACTTTCTGGGCATAGTGGTGCACACCAATAATCCCAGCAACTCAGGAGGCTGAGGCAGGAGGACTTCAAGTTTGAGGTTAGCCTCAGCAACTTAGCAAGATGCTATCTCAAAATTTAAAAACTCGCAGGTTCAGACATTTGGTGTATGTGCTTGGCTGAGGAGCCAATGGGGCGAAGCTACCATCTGTGGGATTATGACTGAACGCCTCTAAGTCAGAATCCCGCCCAGGTGGAACGATACAGCAGCGCCGAAGGAGCCTCGGTTGGCCCCGGATAGCCGTCCCCCGCCGTCCCGCGGGGTGCCCCCCCGCCGCGCGCCGGGACCGGGATCCGGTGCGGAGAGCCCTTCGTCCTGGGAAACGGGGTGCGGCCGGAAAGGGGGCCGCCCTCTCGCCCGTCACGCAACGCACGTTCGTGGGGAACCTGGCGCTAAACCATTCGTAGACGACCTGCTTCTGGGTCGGGGTTTCGTACGTAGCAGAGCAGCTCCCTCGCTGCGATCTATTGAAAGTCAGCCCTCGACACAAGGGTTTGTAGAATAAAAAAAGAAAAAAAAGAATAAAGTAAAAATAAAGAAAAATAAAAAAAAAACAAAAAATAAAAAAAAGAAAAAATAAAACAAAAAAAAATTTAAAAACTGACAAAGGGCTGGGGAAGGAGCTCAACAGCAGAAAGCACCCGCCCCTGGGTTCAGTCCCCAGTATCACAAAAAAATAAAAAATTTAAAAATACCATGAGCCCAGGCAAAAGCCATGGTTAGATGCTAAAATCAACAGGCAAAAGAAAGAGCCCAGGATATGTGCCGTCTCACAGTAGATTCCTCAAGATATAGAGCTGTATATATCTTGTATATATACAAGAGCTGTATCTGTATATATATATATATACAGATAGATAGATATAGATATAGATATAGATGATTACAGAGGGGAAAATAGTAGCTTTATAGTGGAGAAACTCGTCAGATAAAATGTAAACCAAGTGATTACCAATATGACACGCCATCATGTACCCTTGACATGACTGGAAGACACATAAATGCAACGTTGATTCTAGACTTCACCTTAGAACAAAAAGGACATTAGTGGGAAACTCTGAAATTCAAATTATGTCTATATTTTATTTAACAGTATTATACTAGTGTTAATTTCTTGATTTTTGATAACTACAATGTGATTTTGTAAGATGTTAACATTGAGAGAAACTTGGTGTATATTCTCAGAAACTCCCTAATATTTTGGTAACTTTTCTACAAAATAAAAATTACTTCAAAATTTAAAGATTGTGTGTATGTGGAAGGAGGGAGCCCTGCCCTGTACCAACAGCTTGCGAACCCCCTAGGACCTTTAGGGAGAGAACTATTGAACCACTACACATGCTGTTGCCACTGTATTCTGGCAGCATGGTGCAGTTTGAGTGCACCGCACACATCCGGGAGACCATCAGTTATGCATGCTGTACTCTTTAAAACAACTCTGTACAGAAAGCTCTCTGTAACAGGTCCTTTCAGAGCTCCAGGGGAAGGTCCTGGTGGCATGGGAGGACACAATGTTAACCTTCTATCGATTCCCTTTATCGTTACCTGCATCGGGTTCTTTACTGGGCTGCAACCATAGGAACTTTCAGTGTACCTGAAAGAGCAGTGCGGGCTCTGGCAATAGGGTTAAGCTGTAGCAACATGCCACCCTTCAAGTCCAGTCCACTAAGTCATCTAGATTCGTGGCCACACAGCATGCAGGGTTCAACCAATGAACTGTCGTTACCCTGTGACTGCCACGGTGGCAGGTCCTTGAGAACGGAAGTACTGGGCAGAGCCACTGCCAGTGAGACAAGTAAGCTCCACTGGACTACCATTTAGTCGGGTCACTCGAGGGCACTCCATCTTCTCTCTCCCGGGAAAATCCAGGTAGGATTTCCAGGCAAAGCAAACGGAGATGCTTCCTTCCAAGTCTTGCTTTCAAGAGAAAACAATTCTGGTGTTTTCTCCCAGCAGTGGTCAAAACTCATCTGAAAACCTGGAAGAAAGGGCTACGCGTTCCTCCCTGGCTCTGTGACAGCCTCACTAGAGGAGAGCACTAGTCACCTCTACTTCTCTTCAGCGGTCACTTCCTTCTTTCTCCTCACATCCCCAGCTCACCCCCCTTCCCTTCCCTGTTTGAATTCAAGGCTATGGTAATACTCCACGGAGCTAACAAAAGGGGAAGCTGTGTCAGCGCTTCCCACTTAGCCATTCTGAGAAATTACATGCTGGGTTGGAGGTTTAATACCAAGGGCCACCGCTACTGTCGGGCAGTCACGGCTGCCCCGAGTGTGCCTGGCCACGTTGGGTGCCTTCTCTGCTGCCCAGCCCTGGTTCCTCTTAGGATATGTGCTGCCTGATGCTATAATAGTCTCTTCAGCTGGGACCTGCAAATGTCCCCAGAATCTGGTCCCATAAAACACAGCAACACACACATACACACACACACATATGCTAACGTGTGTCCACAACTCTTCTGAGAATATGTGCAAATCCCATTCCTCCCAGTGTACCTGCCCCATCAAACGGGGGTTCCACAATAAATAATCCTGATAACCAAGTACAATTTGATTACTGTATCATGACCAGTTACAATTCTATACTCATTACTTTCTGGAGAGCACTACTGAAAGAAGGCACAGTCAGAGTTATAACCTCATCTATTTCTGGATCTAAGATTAGAGTTCAGACCAGTTGTTAAAGAAACTTTCACCTGCTTTACACATTTATTAAAGTAAGGGCTCCATGTTTACACAATATGGACACAGAAAGCTAGGATTTCCAGTGTTAGCACATTTCTGGTTCCTTGTTCCTTGTTGAGGTTCACTTACTTTCACACCACAGGAAACATTTTAACTAGAGCCATTTCATCTAGAATGTTTGTTACTAGGACCCCTCGGATGCCTACTCAGCGAGGCTGCCAGCAGACCTGCCTTACCAACCAAGTCGACCTCTGAAGTTGCCATTGGGATGAGAAAAAAATCCGCATACTTGCTCCTAGTATCTGTCTGCTCTGATCTTCATTCTTTCAAAAAGAACTGATCTTCAAAGACTCCGGTCCAGAACACTGAACTACTTACTTCTCCCTATCCTACCCCTACTCATTCTTTAAAACAAAAGTGGTAAAATTTGATATGTGAAGGCATATCCTGATTAGTTATTTCCTGGGGTATGCTAAGCAATTTTAGCAATCAATATTAAATCTTTGATTCAAATGGTAGGCTGAGGGCTGAGGAAATGAATAGATTATTAATTCTCAGGACAAATTCTGAAGACAAAGCACAAACCTTAGATCTCTTAACTTCTGACTTAGGGTTTTTCTTTATCTGTTTTCTGTTGCTATAACAAAATACCCAAGGCTGGGTAATCTATTTTTAAAAAGGTTTCCTTAGCTCATACTTCTGGAGTTCCAAGAGCATGGTATTAGCATCTACTTGGCTTCTAGTAAGGGCCCTATGGCAGAAGGGAAAGGGCAAAGGGGCTGGCCCACTTCATAACAGCCCATCCTCGTGAGAATTAATCCACTATCCTGGGAGCCACGTAATCCTGCAGGAGGGTGGGGCCTTTTATAGGTCCATCCACTTCTCAAACACTTATGTTGGGGAATTGGGCCCTGGTATGCATTTTGATGGGGATAAACCATACTCCATCCACAACAGAGTTCTACACGTCTTTGCTTATTTTTAAACTCATGAATTTCACAAATAGGTATAATACTTCTTATTTTCCCCATCCAAAAAATACTAGCTTTATGTTTTATGCTATTTGAGGACATTAGGAGGAGTTCAAATGTTTAAAATAACTTACCAAGTACAGTCAGCTGAAATTTCTTATTTGCAACACCAGGGGCTTTTTTCACTTTACACTGATACGTGCCAATATCTGATAACTGTAAATTTGTTACATTTATTGAGGCATCACCAGATTTGAGATCGTTACTTGTAAAATGTACTCGTCCTTTCAGATCTTGATAGTAGTCGTCATAAATTTTGTCTCCAGAATATAGAATAATCTAAAAGCAAAACAAAATAAGATAGGGGAACAAACAAACAAAACAAAACATTTGTCTCATTAAAGCTCTGGATACACACACAGTATTGGATGCACACAGTACTGCAGACTTCAACAAAAAAAGAAGAAAACACTATTAAGAGGCAACCTACAACTATCCAAAGTACAGAATGGGAACACAGAAAGAGATCAGTGGGTTCCCTGAGTATAGTGTCCCTCGCTCCAATTTTAAATAGGGAAAGCAAGACCAACACAGTTACATAATACAGTCCTACACTAGGAAGAGATTTAGTGAGATTGGACAACGATGCAGATTTGTTCATTCTGTTTTTCAACAGCCTCCAAGGCTGCAGTATGTAAATTAAGTGTATAAATCAAGTACATATGCTCCCCATCCCAAAAAAAAGGCTTATCGTAATTTATCTGTGGAATCTAACAAAAACGGACAATTTTTTTTTGTCTTAGAACTCACTTGGAGGCACTTGAGGGTTCTAGATGCTACTACAAATCATAAAATAAGCCTCTTAAGATATGTGTCCCCAGGCTAACATGCTCTTTCAAAGAATCTTCTGTGACTAAAGCAAAGATCATTTCCTATTCCACTTAGCTTTCTGAGCTACCATTGAAGGTTTTGATGGCAATCACTGAAGGCTAGATTTAGGAAGAAAGTAAAATCTGAATTAAATTTGGCTTGGAAGAGAACTGTGTTAGTCATCCAAAACAATCTTTAAAATTAATTGAAAACATTTCATAATCTTTTCTTTTTTTTTGCGGTACCGGGGATTGAATGCAGGGGCGTTCTACCTCCGCGCTACGTCCCGGCCCTATTTTTTATACTTTATTTTGAAACCGGGTCTCACGAAGTTGCGGAGGGCCTCACTAAGGAGAGAGAGAGAGACAGGGAGAGAGATCATGATCTTTTCTCATTCACTAATGAATCCCTTATTCTGGTCATATGAGACTCAAGGGTCAAAAGAGTGATGCCAAATTCAAATGATAATCAGGAAAACAACTATAGTCTATACCCTGTAAATCATTACCTGATCAACCATTTACCAGAATAAAGTCATCCCAAAAATATCCTTTTCCCAATTTTATTCTGTAGGCCACTTGAGTAGAGGGGCTTGGATTCTTATCTGTATTTTCACCTCCACTATCACACTGACCCCACTCCTAATCCTCTTAAGATCTTAAATTAAGTATCTGCAACTGAATGCACTCAATACCAGTTTGCTAAGTAAACACAAACAGCAGTTGGAAGGTTCCACAGGTGACTTACTCTGTAAGCTGGAACCATTACTTTATTTGCTCCATCTTGCCACACCCAGTTCACAGCAGCAACAGAGAGCTCCACAAAGGAGGCTGCTTTAGTTTCCTTTGTATTAAACTACTCACCCGTTTGTTGTGAAAGGCCATGAAGTTCAACCTAGTCTACTTTCAAGAGTTCATTCTGCTACACAGACACTTTAGTGGTCTTTGAAGAAGGGCCTGGCAAACAAGATGTGTTCCAGCTAAGCTATCTTAGTATTTCCCCATGAAAGGGTTATAAACAGTAGTTAAGGAATGGCGAACTAACATTCATCAGGCAATTTTAAGTCTATACCGATTCCTCCCTACAACCCTGAAAGCTTAAAAGCTGACATAGTGAATATAATACCTCACTGACTTCTCATAATGACCTTGAGATAGAAGGTATATCTGTCCCTATTTTACACACGAGGAAATACGGGTTTATGGAATATGGGAAGCAGGAAAAGATAATGCAACAGATTAAAAAAAAAGTACAGGTATGAGTGTCACAGAGAACTGGGTTCAAATCTCAACTGCACCTATTGTCAGCTGTGTGACCCTTAGCATGTTCCTCCAAATCTCTAGGCCTTTTCCCTCCTTTTCATATGTGTAATAATTCTTATTTCAAGGTTGGGGATGAAGCTCATTAGCAGAGCACTTGCTTAGCATGCATAAGGCTCTGGGTTCAAACCCTAGCACCAAATAGGAAAAAAAAAATTAGGGTATCATTTTAAGTCTTATATAAGCATATAAAGTTATGCACCACATAACAATATTTCAGTCAACCAAGACCACATGTATACAATAGGGATCCTATAAGATTATTTCATAGCTATTTTAAACTAATGTAAATACCCTCTACAATGGTCATCCAATGGCGAAATCACCTAAGGACACATTTCTCAGAATGTATCCTTGATGTCCAGCAATGAATGACTGAACAATTAAAGTATATAAAACTCTGCCCAGCACATAGCACATGGTAACTGCTGACTGAAGTGACCACACAGGGAGTAGGGAAATTTCTCCAGCCCAGGCTTCCAAATCCTAGTCCTTAACCACTGTCTGCTAGCTTAAATATACCATAAATGGGTTTAGCAAACATAGAATGCAGCTGAAACTCTACATAAACATCCTCTTCTGCATCAATCTCTCCCCACCCTTTCTACCTTTCTTTGGCCTCATTTTACTGTGTTTTGAGTTTCAGGCTAGATCTTTAACCTAGAAATGGACATTTCAGGCCAAGTGCCCAGTTTCACACTTATCTCACAAATCCTCTCACTCAGCCTGGAAGACTCCGGGTCTTCCTTCCATTCCCAGACACACGACAGACCCGCGGCATTCTCAGGCTCTACATACACCTCGCCACTGGCTTCAAGCCATCGCAGACAAATGCGCTGAAGACTGTACTCTCCTAGCTTCACCACGGAATCAGAGCCCTGGGCTCCAGTGGGATGGGCGCTGCACGGGCAAGGGAACTGCAGAACCTCAGTTAGGAGCTGTGCTCAGGGTGTTGGCACTTGTACCGAGAGAGAAAGGGGAAGCAAGAGTGAGAGGGCAGAAAGCTGGTATCTGGGCTGAGCAGAGAGAATGAGTCAGGCTGAATTCATTTTGCATAGGGAGAGAGAAGGAAGTTCTGGTAGCAGAATCAGGGCAGAGGTATGTCACTGGAGGGAGTGGCCCTAGTCATTGACAACTTAGGAGAGCATATTGATTATTTCCTTCACATACAAACACATCATGGGCAAACTGACTGAACTTGTCAAAATATTAATTACCTAATTGCACTAATTCAGTCATTAAATGGAAGAATCTTAATTTTCAGATTTTTAATAGCCCTTTCTTTTATATGGACTATAAGTAAAAATATAATTTCCTTTCTAAAGACACCTATCACTGCATTCCTCTAAAAATCTGAACTTGTTTTCTTCCTCCCAGTCTAATATAACTTATTAACATTGATCTTTTAAATTAAATATGTTAGATGGAGCTAACACATAATATTCTAAAGTAAAATACTTAAAAGGCAAAGTGTGACCTGCATTTGGAGGTGGGATTACTGGGCAAGTCTGCTTTTTTAGTGTGCTATTTTTGGCTAAGTTTTAAACATTTGGCTCTTACTATTTTGGTTAAAAATATTCTAATAATATTTTAAATGTATGATTAAATATTTTCTAGATATTTTATGCTATGAGGACTTCATTTGCCTCAAGAAATGCACTGTATAGAGTAACTGTGATAGGAAGACAAATATATATCTGCGTTACACCTTATGACCCTTTAACATAGCAAAAATTAAAAATTCAAGTCTATCTAACCTTTGGTAGAATAGTTTCGTGCCGTCCACATCACACTGTGCACACTCCTGCCTTGCTACCCTGCCTGCTCCAGACACCTCTCCACAATTCCCTGCCTCATGACATATACTTTCAAATCGTTTTTCAGAATTTTCACAGGTTCCTCTTCTTCTCTGAAGGCTTCTCTAAGAAATCTAGTGGCCCTGTCTTATTCTATAACCTTAGGTCACTTATTATTCATTTCACTCCACCATTACATATGCGTCCTCGGTTTCCATGTGTGACTGCCTTCCTCACCTAGACAAGCCTGAGCAGTCGGGGCTTTCTTCCCAGCTCCCTGTACCCCATCTATGTGAGAAGCACAGTGATGCACAGACAGCCATCCGCCCAGCGAGTAGCACTTGTCGGACTCACCACTTGATCCACCTTCTGATTATCGGCCGGTGAGAGCAGCCACTCAATGTCCAGTGGTCCCTGGTCTTCAGGACTAAGGGTAAATTTGCATGGCAAATAGGCAGTCTCTCCTTTGGCTTTTTCAATCATCTGTTCAGGAGTAGTGATACTTAAACTTCTGGTGAAATCTGTAGGAAGACGTATGTACATGAGTCTAAGCATCTGCTGTTACTCTGACACATGACCCTGTAGTCATTCAGGGCGGCAAAAGGACGCAAGGCACACAGAGCTCAAATTCAGCGGTGCCTTTATAAAAATGGAATGATACCATTAATGTTATCTGATTCCATATAATTCCCTTTAAAAGCATTTTGAATTACCCAACATCATATAAAATTTAAGTTTCTACTAGTAGAGGGGTTCCCTAGCTCAGCAGTGTTTACAACTATATTTACGTATTTAGCTAGTCTCTGAAAGGTGTCAGCTGTGTCACACCAAGTCAAGGCTACATCAATCCACATTCGCCACACTGCTACAAGCACACTGAGAATTCACTGTCCCTGAGGCACATGGCAATCAATTTTGACACATTTTCTGCAGAGGCTTCTTTAATTCAAAATTTTCATTAAACTTGATTCTGTAGCTTCTACTAAATGCTTAAATACTTCAAAGCAACACATTTTGATGAGGACAATTCAAAAAGAAAGGAAATATTGCTGATTCATATATTGTCATGCACAACATAGCTATGTTTTATTTAAAGGCAGACTGCATATCTGACCCAAGTCCCATAAGATTATAATGTAGCTGAAAAATTCCTATTGCCTAGTATTTTTACTATACTTTTTCTATGTTTAGGTATGTTAAGATACACAAACACGCTGTGTTACAACTGCCTACAGGAGTATTTAGTGTAAGAATAAGCTGTACAGGTTTGTAGCCCATAGCCTAGGTGTGTAGTGGGATGTCATCCAGATTTGCACAAGTACACTCTGCACAAAGACAAAGTCACCTAAGGATGCATTTCTTAGAATGTTCCTATAGTCATTAAATAACGCATGACTACGTTTTTTAATTTATGAAACAGCTGGCCTTAATATTATCATTAAAACATTTCTTACTGTTCATCCCTTCCTATTTCCCTTCTGGAAAAGTCACCAATCATATTTATTTTTAGTTATTTTTAAAAAGACATCTTAAGATCCCATAACTTAGTTCAAAATTTTTATTCTATCGAACTTCCATTTAGACCACAATTAAAGAGAAAATTAATCTGAATGGCAACACTTAGAAACACATCAAATAAGACATCCTGAGCTCCAAACAAAATTCCCACAAACTTTCTTGCAATGAGTTAGAGATGTCTTAGTCTGTAACTAAAAAAGAACTCAAAAAGTCTCCTCCTTACTAATAGTCTACTGTAATAATGTTGGTATCACTTACATACATAAAAGGTGGAAATAAACTATAAGCAAAATGCTCCTATTCTTTTTTTTTTTTTTTTTGCGGTACCGGAGATTGAATCCAGCGGTGTTCTACCTCCACGCTACACCCCCGGCCCTATTTTTTTATACTTATTTTGAAACCGGGTCTCATGAAGTTACGGAGGGCCTCACTAGGTAGAGAGACAGACAGACAGACAGGGAGAGAGAGAGAGAAAGAGCTGAGGCTGGCCGCGAACCCAGATCCTCCGGTCTCCACCTCCCAAAGTACTGGGATTACATGCGTGCGCCACCACGCCCGGCTCCTATTCTTGATCTGAGAGAAAACGGCACACTAATTTACATTTTGTTTTTCAAAAGGAAAGCAATTAAATTCCTATCACTTTTCACCTAAAGATAAACCTGTTCAATACACTGTCTTCAAATAAGATCAAAGCTTGAACAAGTCATCAACTTCACTTAAAAAACAAATTTAGTCTATAAACATCATATAACACTTTTACTATTTACAATATGAAAGTATGCACAGCACTAGTTGTCACATCCATGGTTTCCTTGTGATAACCTAACATTTTCTTAAGTATAAATTTAATACCTAATGGGTTCAGAACTAAAAGCTCCAACATTTTCTCTTAAGAAGCAGCTCTAGGCCGGGCGTGGTGGCACACGCTTGTAATCCCAGTACTTGGAGGCGGAGACCGGAGGATCCGGGTTCGCAGCCAGCCTCCGCTACTTAGTGAGGCCCTCTGCAACTTTGTGAGACCTGGTTTCAAAATACAGTGTAAAAAACAGGGCTGGGGGTGTAGCTTGGAGGTAGAACACCTCTGGGTTCAATCCCCTGTACTGCAAAAAAAAAAAAAAAAAAATAGAACCAGCTCTACCACTTGGACAGCCACAATGCCCGACGCTAACATTCAGGGATGTGTGATAACCTGGGAGAGGCCCTAGGCCTTAAGATTTTGGTGTGGTACCTGGGCCCTGCCTCTCTCTTTCCTCATCCTCCCCCCTCCCTCTGCTCCCACCATAAAAATAATTACATTAAAGCAAAATTAAGAGTAAATCAGCTGGGCACAATGGCGCATGCGAGTAATCCCAGCTACTCAAGAGGCTGAGGCAAGAGGATACCAAGTTCGAGGATAGCCTGGGCAACTTAGCAAAACCCTATCTCAAAATAAAAAGGGATGGAGGTGGAATTCAGCAGTAGAACATCCCTGGGTTCAATCCCCGGTATCGGGGGGAGGGGGGTCTCCTCTAACTCTCCACAATTGACTATGTTCATGCTGTTTTTTCAAATAATAAATTCCAAAAACTGAAATGAAAAATTGTTAGTCATGACATGATCTTTTCCATTAGCCATAAAATAAGCTTAATATTTAGACTATCAGATGTAATAAAATGTTGGTAAAGTTGAAGCTAAAGACAGAGAACTAAAGAAAATCCAGGGTATATTTAGGACCACTTATATTCAGGCACCATCCTAATTTGAGGGGGGTACTGGGGATTGAACCCAGGGGCATTCTACCTCCAAGGTACGACCCCAGCCCTTTTTATCTTTTATTTTGAAACAGGGTCTCACTAAGTTTCTGAGGGTCTTACTAAGTTGCTGAGGCTGGCCTCGAACCTGTGATCCTCCTGTCTCAACCAAGTACTGGGATTACAGGTGTGTGCCCCCATGCCTGGCTATCCTAAGCTTTCAGTAGCATTTAAAGGCACTCCTCCAATAAATTAAAAACTAACAGAAACCCTCCTTGATTAAATCTGAGGCTGGCCTTGCTTTGACCAATAGAACGCAGCAAGCGTGTTGCTGTGCGGTTCCACATCCACTCCTGCAGAGCCCTCACTGCACCCATTCTTGACTCCTTGGACCCCGCCACTGTGTGAACAAACCATGTGGGAAGGACCCGAGGTGTCTGACCCACAGCTGAACTGCTCACCGCATAGCCACCCAGTCCACATAGCCACCAAGTAAACACCTAGCCCTGTCCAGATCAGCTGTGTGCAGCCACGTGATTGAGCCTGGAATTTCAACCTCAGTCTCACCTAACCTGGCAACGCACAGGAGCATGAAACTTTTGTGTTTACCCTCTCAAATTGAGGTTGGTTTGTTACACAGCAAAGATTGATGATACACCACCCCAACCTACTGATTCAGACCTGACTATGTAATATATCCCCAAAGTCCCTTTCACTACTTGTCTCCATTTCATGTCCACATATCTTATTTAAAATTACATGACTTCATATTTATGTGTGTAACTGCAAGTGTTTCTCCTGAATATTTAAACTTCTGACTAAATGCTTTGTATTATTTCTAATAAACCCAGTTTAATTCCTACCTCATTTGCTAAGGCATTCTTCTTTCCACCTGACAATGATTTTTCTACCCTTCCTTCTATGAATGCTCACAGTACTTCACAGTATCTATATTACCTATTTGGTACTTAGCATTGCTACCTTGGACTTTCTTTATAAATTCTATGGTGAAGCGGATTTTGGTAGCATCCATGACTTTGTTATATCTCCTAGATAATGATGCATCTTCTTTGCATACTACCTTATTTTAATAGAACCTTTTAAAGTGCATTTCCCAATTTACTATTAAATCATTAGCTCCATTAGAGCTGGGAGAAATCATGGATACCTCTACTTTCTCATGTAGTTCCTTGCACATAGTAGAAAAGAACTGGTACCTACATTAAATCGTTGATCAATTTTAGAAATGTCGAAAAAAAAGAAAAAACATCAATCTGCTAGAAGAAATTCCTGCTATTTCAAGTGTTCCTTTTCTATAGCCACTAGAATTTGCTGCCTGCATTTGTCTGGTTATTAATAGTTTATGTACCAAGTAAGATAAGAGTAATGTAAGTACAAGAAATAGAAATTCCAGCCAGGCGTGGTGGTGCACGCTTGTAATCCCAGTACTTGGGAGGCGGAGACCGAAGGATCCAGGTTCGCAGCCAGACTCAGCGCTCGCTCCTCTCTCTCTCTCTCTCTCTCTCTCTTTCTACCTAGTGAGGCCCTCCGCAACTTCACGAGACCCGGTTTCAAAATAAAGTATAAAAAAATAGGGCCGGGGGTGTAGCACGGAGGTAGAACACCCCTGGGTTCAATCCCCGGTACCGCAAAAAAAAAAAAAAAAAATTCATGGTCATGATGTATTTTAGACTATTCATTTTGCAGACAGCAAATAAAAATTTTAAATGATATCAACTAGGCATCTAAATGTGTAAAAAGCTCAAATCATAATTCATGTTCTCAGTACTTAATACTACACAAAGTCACCAGAATAAAATGCAACTTAGTTTTCATGTTATCTTTCATTCTTTCTTGTTTCATAAAAAAACTTTTATTTTCAAAGACTGCCTTAAAAAATCTTTTATGCATTTTAGCCAGTTTTTCCCTTGCTATAACAAAATACCTGAGATAATTTAAAAAGAAAACAGCCGGACATGGTAGCACACGCTTGTAATTCCAGTACTTGGGAGACTGAGACAGGATCCGGGTTCGTGGCCAGCCTCAGCAACTTGTGAGGCCCTCCACAACTTAGCAAGATCCTGTTTCAAAATAAAGAATAAAATAGGGCTGGGGGTGTAGCTCAGAATTAGAATGCCCCTGGGTTCTACCCCCAGTACCACAAAAAAAAAAAAGAAAGAAAATATTTCTCATGATTTCTGAGGTTTTGGTCCATGGTCACTTGGCCCTGACCCTATGGGCCTGTGGTGAGGCAGAACATCATGGCAGGGAGTGTTTGGTGGAGCAAAGCTGCTCGCCTCATTTTGTCCAGGAACTGAAGAGAGGAAGCGGCTGGGTCCCATTATGTTCTGCAAGGGAACACCTCCAGTGATGTAATTTCCTTCCATTAGGCCCCACCTCCTAATGTTTCCACCACCTAATAGCACCACAGGCTGAGGAACAAGCCTTCAACGCATCAGACTTTGGGGGACACTCCAGATCCAAACTGTAACAGTATGTATATACAAATGATTGGTAAAGATACATACCAAACTGCTAACAACAATTATTTTTGAGAACTGAGGTTTTAAAAAAGGTAAAAGCCAGCCAGGCATAGAGATGCATGCTTGTAATCCCAGTACTTGGGAGGCTGAGACAGGAGGATCACAGGTTCAAAGCCGGCCTCAGCAACTTAGGCTCTCAGAAACTTAGACTCTGTTTCCAAAAAAAGAAATAAAATCGGACTGGGGACATAAATGTCCATCTGTGCTTTATTCTAAATTTGTTTTTATTTGTATACAGATGGTCCTCCATATTTGTGGGTGCACTGGCCTGTCGTCCCAATACTTGGGAGGCTGAGATAGAAGGGTTGCAGGTTCAGGGCCAGCCTCGGCAACTTAGTGAGACCCTCAGTAACTTAGTGAGACTCTGCTTCAAAGATTTTTTAAGGGGCTGGGGGTGAGGTAGGAGTCTACAGAGCTCAGAGCTCAGAGGAAGAATGTCCCTGGGCTCAATCATCAGTGCCAAAAAAATAAATAAAAATATTAAAAATTGCTCAGCACTGGAATATATGAACAAACTGAATTACAACCCATATTGGCAGTGATTGAAATAACATCTCCCAGTTTTCTGCTTGCTTTTTTAATCTCCAATTACCAAAGCATTTGGATCATTAGCACTTCTCTGCTGCCCAGTCTGACTTCCAATTGAACATCAAAGTGGCCTGAGTTCATCAAAGAATATTTTTTAGCCTTGATGCCACCTCCTACTAAAGATCTATTTCTACCCTAAGAGCAGAGTGTAACTGGAGATGACGGAAGAGCTACTCCTCTGGAAGGGAGGCAACATTCTGAACAGACAACATGCCTTCATTTCCACACGTTTCAGCTACTTGTCAGTAACCCGGCTGGACTTCAATGATATGTTTTCCTTCCAGCAATCTTAAAATCATAGGAATCCTGGCAATCTTAAAATCATGGGATATTAGAAAAGTGCTCAGGATAGCCCAGTGTGGTAGCGCACACTTGTAATCCCAGTACTTGGGAGGCTGAGACAGGAGGATCGCAGGTTTGAAGCCAGCCTCAGCAACTAAGTGAGGCTCTCAGCAACTTAGTGAGACACTGTTTCCAAGTTAAAAAAATAAAATAGGTCTGGGGGTGTAGCCCAGAGGTAGAAGGCCCCTAGGTTCCATCCCCAGTACCACCCAAAAAAAAAAAAAAAAGAACAGTGCACAGGAAATTTTTATGGTTGTTTTGTTTTGTTTTTTGTTTTGTGCTGGGGATTGATCCCAGAGGCATTGTACCTCTGAGCTACACCCCGCAGCCCATTTTATATTTTATTTGGAAACAGGGTCTCAACAAGTTGCTGAGAGCCTCACTAACCTGCTGAAGCTAGCTTTGAACCCTCCATCCTCCTGTCTCAGCCTACCACGTACTGGGATTACAGGTGTGCACCACCACACCCAGTTTATGGTTGGTTTTTTAAAGAGACTTCTTTGTGAGACCTCATGTGAGAATTTTTAATAGTGTTTTGAGTGAGGAAAGCCTTAGAGAAAAATAAAAAAAAAGAAAAAGAGCAAAAGGAAGCCTTGAAAGAAAAGACAAAAAACTGACAATATTAAATACTTGGTTAGAAAAATCATTATTTGTCAAAACCACTGCAATAACTGTTTTAAGATGCTGAAAATAAGTGCACAAGAGTAAGAGAAATGGGATATTTTTACATAATGTCAAAGAATATTCTCAGAAAATACTTATTAATTAAAGAGAGAAAAGTAATAATTTTCAATAGAGAATTCTGGTAGGCACCACCTTAACCAAATGATCAAAGTTACCTTCAGAACAAATGGATGTCACAGGCCTCCTGATTCAAAAGGTACCCTATTAGTCAGGCGCAGTGGTGCAAGTCTATAATCCCAGTAACTTGGGAGGCTGAGACTTAGCAAGACCCTATTTCAAAGTAAAAAATAAAAAGGGCTGGGGGTGTAGCTCAGTGTCAGTGGTAGAGTACCTCGGGTTCAATCCCCAATAACAAAAAATAAAAATAAAGATAAAAGGGGCTGGGGATGTACCTCAGAGGTAGAGTACCTTGGGTTCAATCCCCAGTACCACACCCACAGAGACAGCCAGAGAGGAGGGAGGGAAGCCTTTAAGGTGCTAAAGGTTGAATGAAGTCATAAAGGTGGAGCCCTGAACTGATAGAACTGGTGGGGACCCTAGAGCTCTCTCCACCTAGCAAGGACCGAGATAAGAAGGCAGCTGTTCACAAGCCAGAACAAGGGCCTTTGCCATAAACCAAACTCACTGGCACCTTGAAATTGGCCTTCCCAGCCTCCAAATTTGTGAGAAAGCATGTTTCTTTGTTCAAGCCATCTAGTATATAGTATTTTGTTAAGGCAGCCTGAATAGACTAATACGGACTACCTCAAGTTCCCATACAGGGAAGATGTATGCCATTCAAGATGACAGCAACTCCCAAGAGGATTGAAACAAATGGGAAATTCACAAAACAATGGGGAAAATGTGCTTATTAATCTGAAGCCAATAAAAACACCTATGAGGGAACTCCTTCCAGGTAAGGAGGAGGAAAATAATTAATATACATTAAGATGTGGAGGCATACAAAAATTAAAAATTACCATTTATCTGTAAGTCAAGCACTGTGAGAGGGGCTTTACATTATTTCATTTGATCTTTACAGTGACACCAAGGAACTGTTTCTCAAGTGAAATCTGGGCAAACGTTGCATGACACCAGTTACCTAATCTAGACCACTGTGAAGTAGAAGAGAGATGGAAGAGAATAAAGAGGCAGATGTACGAAAAATGAGGAAACGAGGCAAGAGAATTCGTGAGCAGGAAAAAAATGTTTAGGTAATAGTGATATCTTCGTATATCCCCTAAGGATCTACATCGAGGAAAGTACAAATTGCCAATAGTTTTAAAGATGGGCTCAGCCAGGCATGGTGAACACGCCTGTAACCCCAGCACACTCAGGAGGCTGACACAGCAGTATTAGAGGTTCAAAGCTAGCCTCAGCAACTTAGCAAGCTTGTCAACACTGACTTCCTTTCTCACTCAAATATTATGTTCTATTAATTCTGTCTCCATTTTTATCTACATCCAGTCCACTATTATCTTTAAACATGGTCTAAATGTACCCTGCTAACTGGCTTTTCTGCATCCACTCTTTCTCATTCAAACCTATAGACCATACTGCAGAGTGTTCTTTGCAGAATTTTTTAAAAGAGATGCCCAGCCAGGCATGGTGGTGCACACTTGTAATCCCAATGGGAGGTTGAGACAGGAGGATTGCAGGTTTGTGGCCAGCCTCAGCAACTTTGTGAGGCCATCTGCAACTTAGTGAGACCCTGTTTCAAAAAAATAAAACAGGGCTAGAGGTGTAGCTTGGAGGTAGATGCTCCTGGGTTACATCCCTAGTACCCCCCAAAAAAAGAAGAGATGCCCCTGCCATGTTTGAAAACCTCTGGTGGCTCCACGCTGATTGAGACACTTTAATTCTCCTTCAATGAATGCCCTTTATGATCAGACACCGTCTACCTTTGGTTTCCTCCCACTCTCCATTCCCATGGTATGTTACATTTTCTCCCCACTGAACACTGGCACACTTTAAGATACCTCTTCTCTGTTCCATTCCATCTTTTAGGCTAACTCCTACTACTATAATCTCCGTGTTCAGTCACTTTTTCCAGAAAGCACTCCTTGCACCCATTTGTGGACTGAAACAGGTGTCTTTTATGTACTCCTCAGGCCAATGATAATGCCACCACCATGTGTATCTATCTCATTGCTTTACTTTGCGTCCTGACAACCCTCTACAGCCCTGGTGACTATATCACATTTGACTTTGAAGCCAGAGACCATGACGGTCTCAATCACCACTGGTTTCTTCTGGCATGGCAAAATTTCAAGCTCTCAGGGAGAAGTCAACAAACATTTGCTGAAGGAATGAAGATTTTCTTTGTTTTATCATGAAGTAACAAAATAAATGGAATGTTTAGAAATACTATTTTCTGTGTTTTTACCTATCCTAGCAAGATACTAAATGTGAAGTCTGACCAGTGACAGCTAACATGCAGGGATCTTAATGATTATGTCATGTAGAATTCAAGCAGTGACAGGTGACAGCTTTTAACCTGTTGCAAAGAGAGGCTATGAATTATGAGACAGGCAACTACATAACCTGACCTGAGATCTGAGCAATCAAGAAAGCACTCGTTACGACAGAATAAAACTGCAACCAAACAATTTTGGATGTCCAGGGGTAAGCGGATTATAATTTTGATATATGTTGAGGGAAGAGGAGAGAAAAGCAAAGTATACAAGCACAAGTACTTTCAAAAAAAGAGAAAGGAAACAGAGGATCCACTAGAGATGAAAGATGGTACACTTCAAAATAGTGGGGGGGAAAATAAGATGAAATACAACAAAAAAGTAGGTGAGCAGGAATTAAATCCTTTCTCTATTAAAGCTGAAAACAGAATAGTGAAACTACCCAGGTCTAGGGCCAATCCCAGAAGAAGCAAGTCAGAGAAAGAACTGAGGGAACAAAGACAAACTAAATCCACATCTGTGGAACACCTACGTTGGTGTATGCTTTCCCTTTTATATCTAAAAGTCCATTTTTTTTCTTTGCTTCACCTTCTCCAATCAAGAGCACCTCCAGCCATTCACCAAGGGACATCTTATCTGTCACCTCCTCCCTGAAGTTCCCCTGATCCTAAAGGAAGTGTTAATTGCTCACTCCTCTGTATTACCTTGGAGTATGACCTGTACTACCTCAGAGCTACACCCTCAGCCCTTTTAATTTTTATTTTGAAACAGAGTCTCCCTAAGTTGCTGAGGCTGGCCTTGAACCTGTGGTTCTCCCTATCTCAGCCTCCCAAGTACTGGCATTATAGGTGGGCACCACCACGCCCAGCCAAGAGTTACTATTTTAAAGAGAGGCCACATCAATACTATTGCTGAGTTCAAATTATAGAATTTATCAACATTAATAATCAATACACAGTAGTAGTGAAAAAAGACTGGCTAAAGCAATTTTAAGAAATAAATTTGATAAATCAGGAACTAGTATGTTTAAGGGACTGATAATGGCAAGCATAATTTTAGATGTGTTTGTCTACAAACACCATGGATGTCTAGATGAGCAAGTCACAGACATTCCAAACCTGTGCATAAAGGCAACCACCATGCTATCTGGATCATTTCCTTCCCCCTTCAACCAACCTATGTCAGGTTACTTCTTACCAGGAAGTTGCTTTGGGATTAACAATAATTGAAAGTCACCTAAATTGTGAGTATCCCTGTTTACACAAAGAAAAAAAAAGTAAATATGTTAACATAACTAACTACTCCAACTTGATCATTAAATACAGCTAAGGGAGAGAAGAAAACACAGAGAAGTAAAAATTGTGCCCTTTGCTGGCTTTTAATTCCCATGTATGTAATATTAATATGTGCTTAGAGCTAAGAAAATACAGTCAGAAAATTTAATAACAATGAGAAGCGGCATAAGGATACCTCTTTGCTTTTCTATCTACTTTTAAAAAATATTAATTACTGGTTCCCCAGACCCAATGAGACTTAAAAAGTTGGTGCCCAGGAAATAAGCTGAAATGGAAAAACCATCACTTTAATAATAAATAGCAACTAACAGTGACTGAGTACTTATTAAGTGCCAAGCACTTTTTAAAATACCTTATACGTATTAACTCTTTCAATTCTCATAACTCCATGAAAGAGCCACTACTGTTATCCCCGTTTTACAAAAAAGAAACAGACACACTGAGAG